>QANZ01049388.1:62954-78925 GCA_003254925.1 Chamaecrista fasciculata
GAGAGAGAGAAGTTTGTGTGTGTTTGTGAGTGAGTGAGAGGGAGAGAAAAAAAAATTAATAAGAAATGATGGAGAGAGAGAAAATTATAAGTGTAATAAATGAGGGTATGTAAAATTACTATTTTGTCTAATTATCTTTTTTATATTTGTATTAGAGTGTAGGTAAATATAGGTATATAAATAGGGGTAGATTAGTAAATGTATGATAAATGGGATGATGATTTGGATGAGATGAGGATTAGGATGAGATTGAGATGAGATTATGTGCCACACAAACACTCAAACTGGACTGTTCATCTAATTTTAGGTTGAGATTAGGATTGAAATGGGATGAAATTGAAATGTCTTGTTGCCAAACAGGCCCTTAGTTGTTCTTTTCATTTTTAATGCGAGTAGTTAGGTAGCCCAAGTTTGCGAAGGTTGAGAGAAGGCATAAGCATGCACGTGCTTGCAGTTGAGCAATTGAAGAGATCGATGAGAATAGAAGCATTGATTAGAGTAACAAATGGTATACAAAAGAAGCCCATACTTATTACACTTTGCCTCATTGCCCTCCCTGTCTTCATGGTATATATATCAAATTATAGGGTAAATTTTATTTTGATCATAAAATTATGATTGGTTCCACTTTTTATTGTCAATTTTTTTACATTTGTTTTTTTTTGTCTCCAAAATCTGATTTCATATGATTTTTGACATTTTTTTCGGTTAGAGAGTTGGGATAAATCATTTCTCCATCATGTGCATTAAAGAGAAAAAGAAAAATTTTCATCCTTGATAATAAATTGGATTTAAATTTTTTTCTCTCTTTGTCTAAGTTAATATGATACATATGAGAGAGAAATGGTCTATCTCAATTGTCTAAGTTACAAATAATAGTAGAGACCTAACGAAATCACATTTTAGGAACCAAAATGAAATAGATGTTAAAAATTTAAAAATCAAAATAAAATTTATCCGATAGTTTGATTGAAACAAGGTTTTAATATATATGTTTTTTTATAACGGTTTTAATATATATGATTTTTTTGTTGGTAATTAAAAATTTATGTGAGTTGAGTCCTGAGAGTTCACCACTTCACCAAAATCAAGACAGGTCTCCAGACTCTATGAGCGCTTACAGATTACCTACCAACAAGGGTCTCACATTGACGGTAAGAATCGAACTCACGACCTTATGAATCATGAATCGACTCCTTACTAACTGGACCAACCTTTAACGGTATAAAACGATTTTAATATATATGGTTAAAACCTTGCTTTGGTGGTAGCTCGTATATATATATATGTTTCATAGGTAGAACTCTCGTAGCTCTATTAATTGTTTTCAATTAATCCATGTGACTAGCCTAACTATGTAATTATCCCTATTGATTCCTCCATTCCCAATTGATCACTCCCCCATATGTACTTCACCCCTGTATCAGTAGGGCCTTCCCTTTCCCCACAATCAAGAACAGCAATATCATGCTTCAATTTCACGAAGAGCAAATGGAGATTTAATGTGAAAGATTGTACATCTTCTAGAAACCAAGGTGATCAAGTTAATTGTTCAAACAAGATGAAAAATAATAGNCCCTATTGATTCCTCCATTCCCAATTGATCACTCCCCCATATGTATACTTCACCCCTGTATCAGTAGGGCCTTCCCTTTCCCCACAATCAAGAACAGCAATATCATGCTTCAATTTCACGAAGAGCAAATGGAGATTTAATGTGAAAGATTGTACATCTTCTAGAAACCAAGGTGATCAAGTTAATTGTTCAAACAAGATGAAAAATAATAGAAGTCTGATTAACCAATTTAGTTAGCCTGCATTTTCCAAAAGGACAAAAAAAATATATATATATATATAAAAATAAAAAGCATGAAAACGTCGACAGCAGGGTTCGAACCTGCGCGGGCGAAGCCCAACAGATTTCAAGTCTGTCTCCTTAACCACTCGGACATATCGACATTATGTTCTGGAATCGCTTTTATATATACTAATATCTCAGCTTTAAAGATTTTTCATTTCACTCTACACATAGAATCACAGTTTTTAGTATTTATCAGCCATTATTATTTCAATTTTTAGTCCAAGCTAATGAGATGGTCCCAGAATCAGCGGAAGAAGCTGATATTCTCTGGAAACTTTAGAAGTCAGGACCATTATGTGGACTTTGCTTTTAATTTCTAGTATGAATTTACAAGCGTTTTATTTCGTATACACAGTTTATTTTGCTGCAATCAAATTTCGGGCCTAATGTCATGGTTGGCACCAAGTTTAAACCTTAAAATCAAGGTAAACTTGTGCAAGGAATGCTACTACACTTCAAAAGTTAGTTGTTGAATTTGGAGAGTTCAAAACCTTTATAAGATATTTTACACTCAGCAATCTCCCAATGTAGGACTCATGACAACCTGATTTTCTTTTTAATTTCTACAATGTTGCCTCTATCCATTTGCTGGATAGATTACATTCCTAATATGTAACAAAAATGAAAACTCCAAAACTCCAATATGGTGGTACATAATTGGACTTGGAGTCTTTAAATTTTAAGGAAATTTCAACCAGTCAACTTCTCCAAATCTCCTCTATTTAATCTTACTAAATGTCCATTTATGGAGAATGTGATGCCGCTCTAGTATATAAGGATAACAAAAAACTGAACGCTTTTTTCTTCACATTTTGCTACTCATCCTCAGCAAAGTTGCTGCTGACATGGGTTATGGGTACCATCAAACATTCATGTTTTGATGTTGATTCCCAGTCTTGATGTATATGATACAACATCAGCTCATATGGTTAACCAAAAACTCAACGTTTTGTTTCATCATCACCTTTTGCTAGTTCTTCTTAGTAAAGTTGTTGCTACGATTGGTGCCCTTATCAAATTTGGTGGTAATTATATTCCATTCAGATTTATTTATGGTTAAGAAACTCTTTCAATTGTGCAAGGTTTCATGCTTCTTGCATTGAGCATGGCTATCATGATCTGGATCTTAATATGTCCAACCTTGCCAAATCTTTCTGAATATTATAAATGCATAGGATTGCGATGGGATTACAAGTCTTTGTAGAATCGTTGGATCTGAAGCTCTTGCAAGATCCCGGTTTTTTTTTTTTTAATTTGGGAAGGAAAACACAACATTTAGTGAGTGAATCAAAGGAGGGATAGTGTGAAATTTATGTTTTCAATTGTGCCCAAGTATATGTTGATAAATGTGTGCTACTTGAGAATGAGAAGTAAATTTAAGACTTAGGATACTTGATTATAGTATTAAAAATTGGTTTAGATGTTGCTAACATCTTGGGTTCTCAAAGCGGTAATAACTTTTTATCCTCAAGTTACATATTGCCTGGCCTTGTTGGTGAATTCTATTATGCAATCTGTCATGTGTGTTCATGAACATGGACTGGTTTTCTTCTAAGCCATCAGTACTCGTTGTTAAATTCTTCTGTTGTTATGACTGGTTTTCAATTCCAGCTCTTGCAAATAGAAATAAGGTGGTTTTCAATTCCAGCTCTTGCAAATAGAAATAAGGCGAGAAACAGAGCCATGCATAGTTATAATTTCAGATTCATGTTTGCATAGTCTATGGCTGCAAAGTTTGAAATTTAAACTCATTATTGGATCTGTTGAATGGGTTGAGAGTGTTATTTATTTCTTCATTTTAATATAATTTTGTTGCTTTCTAAAGCGGTAACCATTCCTTTCAGGGACAGTTAGACAAAGTTCAATTGATGTATATGTGCACAGTGCAAAGAATGCTTAAAATGGAGGGTGTTTGATAAAGAGAAGTTTGAAGAAATTAGAACAAAAGTGATTGTGGAGCTTTTTTATTGTAACAGATCAATTTAGGATTCCGAAAGTGGACCGTTTGTTTCACAATTGACCTCGCCCGTCGCAAGGCGTATCAAATAAATACTAGATAATGTACCATAGTGGCATAACCTAGGTCGTTTCTCTTGAGGAACTCTCTTTAATGATTTAGTGGAAAATAGTGCTAAACCTTTGCTAACTAGGTAAAAACAATCTAAAAGTTCTTTGATTGTTTATCTAATTGACTAAAACAAGATTAAAACAAAGCAATAAATCTTTTTGTGGTTTTTGTTTATAAGGACTAAAATGAAACTTAAAGATAAAAGGAGTGAAAATCAAATGGAGAAAGTACCCTTTGGAAAAATTCAGTCAAGTCATCATTACCAACAAAAGATAAATTAGAAGCATCTCATACTAATCATCCTAAGGTAGTCACTAACCAAGTGACTTGGATTAACACACTAATCATGAAGACACCTCAACCAAGATAAAATTCATAACTAGAAATGAAATCCTGATTGCATTGATGATTTAAAGCATAAACCAAGAGTCAAACAACAAAGTAATTAACCCAATTACAAAGCTATCACACTACAAGTCATAATTCTAATGATATACATCAACCCTAAGAATCACAACCAAGTATGAAAGGAAAAATTAATTCAAACTCTCAAGTTTAGCAAAATAACCAAGGTTTACATCAAAGCTCATAATCCTAACTAAGGAGAAAGAAAAACTAAGATAAAAACCCTAGAAAGCATGAGAAAACTCCCTCAAATTGTGCTCCTAGCTCAAGCTTGACTTCATTGCTCCTCCGGGTGAAGAAGCTCAACTGCTCATGGTGCAAAGAGAAGCTTCACCAAGCCCAAAACCATCAACCAGCCATTGCAACCAAGAGAAACTCCAAAGTGATGAAAATGGTAAAGAAAAGAGAGAGGAAGATGGTGGAAGTTGGAGAGTGTGTGCTAATGTGGTAAGAAACCCTAAGGACCGTGATTTTCAGTTAAATTTCGGGTCATTCTGAGGTGGGCCGGGTTGGATCTTGGAGAAATGGGCTTGAGCTTTAAAATCTAAAATTTTCTGTGACGGAGGTCGTTGATCCGCCGTTGTGAAGGTGGCGGCTTTCCAACGGCCTACTCTGCTGAGTAGCTAAAAACATTGTTGAAATGGTCCTTGGCTCCTTTCCTTGCATCCTTGGCTCTTCCTTGAGGTCTCCCAAGCTTAAGACTTCATTTAAACCTTTCAAAAACATCAAAGATTAAGTGATTCCCCAATATTAGAGTGATAAAACAAATGAAAGAATTAAACACGATAAAAATCACAAAATCTATCACAAATTAGTCCTAATAAGCACTAAACCTCTAAGCATCATATTCTATCATAAAAGGTTATATAAAGACATGCAAATAGCTCCCAAATGTATATAAAGTGCCCCTATATGTCACTAAAATGAATGATAGAATATAGACAGATCAACAATCAAACAAGTAAAGTTGTTTATATTTCTATTGTTTCAAGTCTGAATGTGGTGAGTTAGGAGCTACGAATTATTCTTAACAAAGTCTTTTTTTTATATATAGTTAAAATCGTCAATAAATAAGGTAAAATTAGGTTCAAAAGTAGGTTTGAGATCAAAATGAAACTAAATGATAATATTAAGGACCAATCTGAACATCTTAAAATATTTAGGACTAAAATCAATTTAAAAGCATACATTTATAACCCATTTGAACATTTTGACCTAAAATTATTAGGAACTCCATCTACTTTTTTTTTTTTTGGACAATAAAAAATAACATAAAAATAGGCCCAAAATCCAAATGATATTTCGACATTGGTAACGACTTTGAATTGGACCTGATATGTAAGTATAAGGTCATTTTGTTGCAATATCTTTTTCAATATATTTTTTTAATATCAAAATGTCAAATAAATTTAGGTCAAAGGGTCACTTTGGTCCTAAATGTATGCTATAATGTTATTTTGGTCTATTATATTTAAAAATATTTAAATTGGTCTTAAATGTTGACAAAATGATTCATTTTGGTCCTAAATAGTGATAAAATGTTTTATTTTGGTCCCAAACTATTGAATTTGGTTATATTTCTCTCGTCTCTCATTTCAAATTCAAAAGACTTGTTAAGAGAAATTTATAGCTCTAAATTCATTGTATTTGAATTTGAATTGAGAGAGATATGATCGACTTTGTTTGTTTGACTATAAAATGAGCGATATACTTTTATGACCAATTTGACCTCGTTTGCTCATGACCTTATATAGAGAAAGTATTATTCAAGAACAATGCGTAGCTTTAAACTCGTCACGTTTGAACTTGAAACATGCCATATTTAATACTTTGGGACCAAAATGAAACATTTTATAAACATTTAGAACCAAAATGACTCTTTAACCAATAAATTTATTTAGCGGGTGAATCAAAGCAAACTACCTTGTTCAGCCAAAAAGCGTGAATTCACATTAACTACAAATAATTTAGGAGAAATGTCGTTCCCAAAATAAGACAATCAACTGAAAAATCTGCGTCTTCCAACTAGCTCCATCTATTGAGTATAAAGGAGATGGACATAGAGATCTTTAAGAAAGATTTTGGAACCAGTTGCAACAGAATAACTTGAAAACCATGTTGAATACGGTACAACAAAACCCCGAAACCTCATTCTCTTCCTTACAATCTCACCAACCTCCTTCCTCCATAACGATTCATCAGTCTCCACAAAAAGAAAAAGTTCAAAACTTTCAAATCTTATGGCTCCCCATAATAATTAAATAAAGAACAGGATGGCGTTTCACCTCCACGCGCCGCCGTGCGCGATCATCGGCGTGCTGTCCTTCCTCGTACTCACCACCGTCGACCACTGCGCCGGAATCCACCACAACATGATCCGCATGCCCGTCGCCGACATCCCGGAGTTTCGAAACGGTGACACGTGTAAGGCGGCGGAGAAGATCCACATTACAATGACGTTGGACTCGAATTACCTAAGAGGCACGATGGCGGCGGTGCTATCAATGCTACAACACTCCACGTGTCCAGAAAACATGGAGTTCAAATTCCTGTGGGCGAGATTCGATCCGATAATCCTGTTCACCATAAAATCCACGTTCCCTTTGACAGAAATAAATCCGAGTGTGGGAGACGAAATCACTGACCTGGAGTTGAAATTGATCTTGAGTGGAGCTAAGATCTTCAAGCCACAATCCAAAAGAGTGAGAAGATGGAGTGGAGGAAGAAGAAGGGACTAAAATGTGCAAAAATGAGGACCCTAAGTTGTGAAAACAACTTTAGTATATATATAGTGAAAATATTCACTAATTGGTCCATAAGTGAATATTACAAAATGGTCCTTAACCATTATTACAAAACAGTCCCTTTAACAAACAAACTCCATATATACATTAGTAATCTAATGGGATAATTACTAATACTCTTCGGACGTGGCTTGGGGTTCTTAGCCCGGTCCCGGAAGGCTTGTGGATAATCCAACCCATCACGAATTACCACAAGTAATATGAACCCAATCTATTCTTATTCAGATTTACGATAAATTAATTACTTATCAGTAAACACAAATATTAATCTTACAATAGATTAATGCTAATCCACACAAAAATTCCAACACCCTTACCTCAAATTCAAGATATACCGGTTCGGTTCGCGGGAAAATATCGAAATCAATCCGGCAAGCGTTGGACCAACCCTTAAACTACGCAAGAATCTACCTTTGGAAGATAATCCCAAGTTACGTGAAAAGGGTAATATACTTGGATTCAGATGTGGTGGTGGTGGACGATATAGGGAAACTTTGGGAGGTGAATTTAGAAGGGAAAGTGGTAGGAGCACCAGAGTACTGTGAAGCCAATTTCACAAGGTACTTCACAGACATGTTCTGGTCAGACAGAGAATTGGCAAGTGCATTTGAGGGAAGAAGGGCATGTGAGTGATGGTGGTGGATTTGGAGAGATGGAGAGAAGGGAGGTATACAGAGAAGATGGAGAAGTGGATGAGGGTACAGAAGGAGAAGAGGATATATCATTTGGGGTCATTGCCTCCATTTTTGTTGGTGTTGGCAGGGGAAATTAAGACAGTGGATCATAGGTGGAACCAACATGGGTAGTTAGTTTGTTGCATTGGAGTGGCAAAGGGAAGCCATGGTTGAGATTGGATTCTAGGAAGCCTTGCATTGTTGATCATCTTTGGGCACCTTATGATCTCTATCGTTCTAATCCTTATTCATTCGATCAATATTGACATGTATGTCCAACTACACTAATTTAATTATTCCACTCGAATCATAGATGAAATCTGTTGAGGATTAGGAATTTGTTGAGGGGAATGTTTTGTACAAGGGGAATAAGAAAGGAAACAAGTTATTTATAAGATCATTCATTAAACATAAAGCTTTTGTTTTATTTTGTAATTTTGGATGAAATAGGTACTTTTGGTTAATAAGCAATAGCACTCAAGCCTTAGAAAGCTTTTGTTTTATTCACATGAAAATACTTCGGTTAAAATAAATATTTGGTCCCTATAATTTTACTTAGTTTGTAACTCGGTCCCCATAGTTTAGTTTTTTGTAACTCAGTCCCCACACTTTGAAAAGAATTATAAAAATACCCTTATCATCCATCCATCATAGTCAGTGCACTGTTAAATTGTTAATGACATGGCATTTGCACTAAAGAAAGAATTGCCAACAAAGCTCTAAAATTTATACATAAGCTTCTCATTTTAAAAAACTTTCAACCGAGGCATGATGTGGAATTGGAGGATGCAGAGCCAACAAAACATACTATTTCTCCTTTCTCGCCTACAAACTACAACTCATGCTGCAAAAGCCAAATCTGCGACTCTTAATAAGTTTGCAACAAAGGAAGAAAAGCTTAACGAGACTATGTACAGTCTTGCAAAGTGCACTCCTGAAGGTGTTCCATCAACTTCAAAGTGGGTCTTTTTAGTCAAATTAAGCGATAAGGACAGAGTTGGCTTTGGATGGAAACACCTTCATTGTGTTTATGGAAAGATTGAATCTTCGACTCTACACTCTACAGGATCTCGAAACCTATCCACTTCCTCCACCATTACGGGTTGAGAAACATGGAAGAAAATATGGCTTCTTCCTGACAACAAAATTAGTTTCGCAAACCCACAGTGACTTCAAGAACTAGTTTTGGATACTGCTCGAAACCTACAATCATTGTATATTCATAAAAGGTATTTCTCGTTAATTACTAATTAGTAGGTAGTAACTGAGTCAATTGTTGTCAAGAAAGTTTATGCTGTCGTTTAATAATATTTGTATTTGATAATGTGGTAGGAAAAAGAGTACTAGCTGAGGCATGGGCATTGGATACTGCTCGAAAACCTTACACATGGAAGATGCTGAACCCAAAAGGTGATAGACCTTCTGCTAGAATGTAAGTCTGTGTAGTTCTTGACAAGTGAAACGTTACAGATAGAGATATTTTATCAATATATTAACACGTTGAAGATCTTACATTATTCTGCCTCAATTTATAGGTATGCAACTGCCAGTGCTCGTTCAGATGGCATGCTTTTGCTTTGTGGCGGGAGAGACTCTTTTGGAGCAGTATGATCTAACACACTCTATTCATCAGACCATTTAAACAGTTGCTTTTACAATGCTTAGTGTTTTGATCTTTCATGCTTGCTTGAATTATATTTCTATTTTCTATGCATTTTGATTTTGGGGTCTATTTGAGAGGTAATATGATTGAATTCATTTTATGCATTTTCTGTAGCCTCAAGAAGACGCCTATGGACTGCTCTTGCATCGGAATGGTCAGTGGGAATGGTCCCTTGCACCTGGGATTTCCCCTTCCCCAAGGTATCAACATGCTGCGGTAAGTGAGAGACACAAGCTAGATTTAGTGATATGAATCTTTCTCAATTGACACCACAGTTAGAGTTATTCTCTTACCTCAGTTTTAGATTTCATGCCATTGATTATGTTTTCTCCTAATGGCTTAAAATCGCTCCAACTTAGAGTGATCCCATTTTAATGATGTCAGAGTTAAACTGATGCGATTAGTTCCTCTAGTTAAAGGCAAACACTCAAGTTATTAGAAATTCTTTCTCTCCCTGGTTTTATCTCCTTAGCTTCCTTTTTGCTTCCTTTTTTACTTCCCACTCTCTTTTCAACTGTATGGTTTGCTGCAGTATCTCCATCTTTAATAGATTATCCTAATATTTCCTTCTATTTTCCATCTGACGTTCCACCTTTTGATTATACTGATGAGACTTTCAAGATTTAATCCTTCCATGATTACTACTCTATTTATCTTAAACTATATCAGAAGTCCAATGCAAGGCCACCACCATTGGAGCCTAGAAAAGCCTAATATATTTGGTCCAGTCTATGATAATTATTAACATACTGGTACTTTTTTATCCTTACCATGCTCACATACAAAAGAAAGCTAGCCATACAGTCATGATCATGTATTAATTAAATAAAGTTGGTTGGTTTTGGACTTATGTCTTTCCTCCACGGAGTTTGGTTTTCCCTTTTAAAGCTTTATTATTCTTATTATTATTGAATTTGGTGATGCATTCTCTCAGGCTTTTGTTGGTGCAAGATTGCATGTCATTGGAGGTGCTCTTAGGGGAGGCCGCTTGGTAGAAGGTGACACAGTCATTTCAGGTAACTTTGGTTTTCTATTATATTTCCACAATTTGTTATTGCATGTTTTTTCTTCAATTTCTTAGGCCATTTCTTCTATAATTCCATTTCTTTGTTTCCTTGTTTTGACAGTATTGGACACTGCTGCTGGGGATTGGTTGGACAGAAATGGCCTGGTGACCACCTTGCCCACAGAAAAAGGTCATGCCTATGACCCTTCTTTGGAGATAATGCGCCGATGTCGCCATGCAGCAGCTGTCGTTGGTGCTCATGTTTATATCTTTGGTGGTCTCAAAGGAGGTGAGACATGATAGACGATTCAGAGATGATGTTGTAACTGTAGAACTTAAAGCTTATTTGGACTTGGAAAGCCAAATGTAGCATATTGTTAGTTAATGCAAAAACAGTTAAGCCCTCAAATCGCAAAATGGACAGCCACTTTTTTGTAGGGCTCACGTACATGGATTCCTCTCAAAACTTACTATATAAGGTTACTGTTAGACTGTTGATAATGAATATAAGTACAAACACAAAACGACCTAGACACTTGACACAACACAGACATGTCAAACTTCAAAAAATATAGCACGTCATGACATATATAAATCTTTTAAACTTTCTATCAGTGACATGCTTACAGAAAAAGAGACAACTGATGTTTTTCTATGTTTTAAACATCTAACACTAATATTTTCTAAATCAAATATACTGAATTAGAAGTTCCTCTATTATTTAAATTACTTATGTACCACAAAACCAATTATTAAGAACTTTGGTTGTTTCAACAAAATGGATTATATAGTTTTTCATTTGACTTATTTTTGGTCTTTTACTTTCATTTTTTGGGGTCATTCCATACTTGAGTTATTTTTGGCACTTGTTCCTGATAGTGTGTTGTGATACATTTTTATTCTTAACCATCTATATGTCTTCTGGAGCATATCAATAGTGTCAGTCTTGTGTCAAGTGTTAAAACACGTGACGTGCCCAAAGATAGGCATGTCAGTGCTTTATAGTTAATGAGTATGGCTTTCTCTATTTTTAGCTATAAAGAGCTGTTTTTTGGGGAGCTAGAAGGAGCATTAGGTCCTTTGGAAAAGTGGCAAGTTTGCAAGCTTGTGGTTTGTGTAGTTAAATTGGACTGGAACGCCAGAATTTTAACTAGAAGTTTATCTTTCACACCTTAGAAAACTGTTATTTTCTTGCTTTCATTGGGTTTGAGAAATTATTATTCTAGGAGTCATGGGGTCACCCCCTATGGATTTACAGGGGTTGGAAAGCTTTTAGTGGTTATGGTGTCAACTATTTTTACTTAGTTTATAAGCCTTTGTTTTGGAGGATTCTTTGTTATTTGTTGTATTATTAGGTTTCTCAACAATAAATACTTTCTCCATCCAAAAAAGAACTCTGTCATAGTTAGGCACTAATTTTATGGTTTTTAAATATTGAATGGAATTAATGTACATTAACCATTCCCTTTAGATAAGGGAAGTTTTAATAGCTGCATGGAGGGCTTTACTTACTTGAAACCAATAAGATTAAAGGAAAAACTTATATAAAGTACCTTATACCTTTGCCATAAGGTTCCTCCAATCACAAGCTTTTTTACATTCTCTCTCTTCAATGATTGGTTATACAAAAGGTTATCATCGAGGGCTTTACTGCTAAATGATTTTTTAATGGCTGAAAATGCGCCGAATCAATTCGATGTAGCCTTCCCCATTTTAACGTCCGGAAATGCTTCAACTTCTTCAAGTCCCGAGGTTAACCATTCTAATGCAAACGCACCAATTGAAGACGGTTGCCTGACTTCCTGTCTCCTAGTGGCATGGGAATGCGGTATTTTACCAAACAATTCAACCGCACTGTACTAATGCTTGGACTATAAATTTAATGACAATTTCATATATATTCATCTTGAGCAGCATGGAAATACACTCAATAGATAGACTGAGGAAAGCATCCACTGTTGAGGCTGAGGCCACCAGTTCTGTCTGGCAAGCTATGAATGCTGTATCAGAAAGTCCCATAGAAGAAATATCTGTATCAGATGACAACTCACGAGCTGCAGAAACAGCTTCAGATGGAAGTGACTTGGAGGGAGAAATTCACCTTCATCCACGAGCTGTATGTGATTGAAATCCTTGTCTATTACTGATAATACTCCTCTCCCTTCTGTAATAACGTGAGTGAGTATTGTTACAGGTTCTTGTGGCTAAAGAGGCCATAGGTAACCTGGGTGGAATGGTGAGACAGGTATCACTGGATCAATTTCCAAATGAGAGCAGGCGCGTGGCTCCGGCAACTAGTGATTCGCCTTATCCTTTAAAAAGGTTCATCCGGCCAAAATCTCCCCAGGGATTACATAAGAAGGCAAGCATTATTTGATTCACATTCCTTTTTTCCTTCATTTCTAATTCATTACAAGATTACTTATTATTTTATCCTTCTTGCCAGATAATTTATACTTTGCTCAGGCCTCAGAACTGGAAATCTCCAACAAATAGGCAGTTTTTCTTGGATACTTCCGAAGTCGGTGAGCTTTGTCATGCTGCTGAGCAGATATTCATTCGTGAACCAACAATTCTTCAGCTGAAAGCTCCTATCAAAGTATTTGGTGATCTCCATGGACAGTTTGGTGATTTGATGAGGCTATTTGATGCATATGGATTTCCTGTCACCGAAGGAGACATAACGTAAGTTTTGCATATGAATTCATTGGCAACTTTACTTAATTTGTCAAAGATAACTGATATGTCCTGTGAAATTATTATGAATATTTTCTTCCCTTTCAAGTCATAGACTAATGGAAATTTTCATTTTTTCTACAATATGATTTTTAAATATCTTGGTTATTAGTTGGGGCGGAACCCCGGAGACCGGACGGACAATAACAACAAAAATTCTATTGTGAGCCAAGATCAATAGTTTTCTTTTTTCTTTTTGGCTCCGAAAATAAAAGAGTTCCAAATCATATACATCAATTAAGTTTTTATGTCTGAAACTCATATTTTCAAGCAATTACTTGTCACTAACCAGGATCCATTGTCTAGTCAATGAAGGCTTTAGTTTTATCTCCTGAGTTATGTGTGGTGTTGTATACTTCTATGTTAGCTCAACAGGTCCTAAATGTCTACTAACAGATTGTAATAATTTAAACTAAATTTCCTAGACAGCCTGATGGACTTTTCCAAACAATCTATCCTTTTAGCCTCTCAGGGTAACTGAGATTTGGGCTTAAGATATGCTAAGCGTTCCATGCTATGGTAATCTAAGCCATTGATGTGTTTCAATTTCAGTGATCTTTTCCATAATGACACATTTCTTCTAGCTGATGGTTTAGTGAGAATTGGTCTATTGTAAGCATTTGGTCTATTGTTATTCTCCTTCATATGAACTAAGCCAGGAAAGCTGCTTGGGATAGTTTAAAAATGAGCCCCCCATTTAATGTTTCAGGTATATTGATTACCTATTTTTGGGAGATTACGTTGATCGAGGACAGCACAGCTTGGAAACCATTGCCTTGCTTCTGGCACTCAAGGTCGGCTACTGTTTAATTATATCAGATTTCAAAAGTTTCTGCATTACATTTATTCTCCCTCTACAGTTAACCATGTACTGTTCTTGTGATTATGCAGATTGAGTATCCTGATAATGTCCACTTGATACGTGGAAACCATGAAGCTGCTGATGTAAATGCACTATTTGGTTTTCGTATCGAATGCATTGAAAGAATGGTAAGGTTGAATTGTATCTGTGTTGCTTCAGTTTTATGTTTACTTCTGCTACTGAATATGCACTTGTAGGGTGAAACTGCTGGTATATGGGCATGGAAGCGGTTCAACCAACTGTTTAACTATCTTCCGCTTGCTGCTCTAATTGAAAGGAAAATTATCTGTATGCATGGTGGCATAGGAAAGTCTATCAGTTCACTAGAACAGATAGAGAAGGTTGAAAGGCCCATAACAATGGATTCAGGATCTGAAATTTTAATGGACCTCTTATGGTATTCTTCCTATTCTATTTTATGCCCTGTGATCATTTTTTGTGTTTGCATTCCTCTTATGTTGTAACATCTATTTATAGGTCTGATCCCACCGAGAACGACACAGTAGAGGGCTTCAGACCGAATGCTAGAGGGCCAGGGCTTGTCACTTTTGGGGTAGGTAGTTAGATTGATGCATGTAATTCCCTTTTCTGGTATTTTGGTTTGAATCTTCAAATGGGGTATAAGTGTTAGGTAAAGTTCTTTTCAAGTGTCTGTTATAAAAATTAGTTGATCGAGCAACCCTCTATACTTGTTACTTAATTTACAAGATTTCCATTCATAGTTGACCTGTTATTTTCATATTTCCTGCAGCACGACCGTGTGACCAAATTCTGTAAGAATAATAGGTTACAGCTTATTATAAGGGCCCATGAATGTGTAATGGATGGTTTTGAGCGATTTGCCCAAGGACAACTAATAACTCTTTTCTCTGCAACTAACTATTGTGGTAAGCAAAATATTTTCATCAGTTTTCTCCTCAGTAAGTGATAGTGTGTTCATCTCACTTTGGGTTTTTTCATACAGGATTAGCAAACAATGCTGGAGCTATACTGGTTATAGGGAGGGGTTTGGTTTTAGTTCCAAAATTAATTCATCCCTTACCACCTCCATTTCTAGCTCCTGAATCATCTCCCGGGCGCTTAATAGAAGAAACGTGGATGCAGGTATTCTGTTCTTGCTTTCTTGTACTGTGATTCCAAAACTTACATTGATTGCATGAATTCAATAGTTAATATAATACTTGTTTTCTTTTAGGAGCTTAATACTGAGAGGCCACCAACTCCTCCTAGGGGACGACCTCAGCCTGCCCATGATCGTGGCTCATTGGCACCAATATGAATATTTTGTTTTATATATCTGCTATTGCTCACAATATGCAGCATTTTAGTGAAACAAATTAGAATAACTTGAGTCAGAGTATACTACAAATGAGGCATTTACAAGTGGTAGAGGTTACGTACAGAGGAATTTACTACTTGTAGGAAAGGGCATGTATATATAGTAGTTGATTCGCTTGTATATTGTAGCATGATTAATTATAGATACACTCTCCCTTTAATTTAAAGGGTTTACAACATTTTCATCCACAGAAACGTAACCCCATGGAAATATGCCACTATTTAGGCTATCGCAAACGCTAAAGTGTTGCTCAAAACTATATGTATGCATTCAGTTTCACATGAAAATACTTGTTTTAAACCTTAGAAAGCTATGTTGCCTTTCGTGCCCATTCCTCCAACTTCGTAAACTATTCTCGTCGATTTCTACGGACCAGTTCAAATGGAATTCGACAACCAGCGTGATAATCACAAACCCTGTTCTTGTAATCATGGAGTCTTGCTCTACCATGCTCCAATTAAGGCAGATTCAAGCGCACATGACTGGCCTCTTCTTCTGTTTTTTTTTTTTTAAATGTGTTGCTAACCATTTTTGCAAAAAAAAAAAAAAAAAA
>QANZ01049388.1:78931-93625 GCA_003254925.1 Chamaecrista fasciculata
AAAAAAAAAAAAAAAAAAAAAGTTTTCTGCTACATTTTTTGTTTGGAAACAATGGGTATGGGTCACGCCTTATTGTTTGAGAAAATTTACTATTTAGTCCTTAAATTTAAATTGAATTAATTAATCAATTTTTAATAATCAAAATATACTATTTAGTCCCTAAACTATTGTAATTGTCAATAACTTAGTCCCTTAATCTGATTCAGAGATTAGAAAAAAACACAAATTAAGGGATCAAATAATGTAAATTTAGTATAATTTCAAGGATTAAAATGTATAAAGTTAGTCCAAATTTAGGACCAAATAGTAATTTTAATGATCAAAAAGTACAAAATTAGTTCAAATTTAGGGACTAAATAGTATTAATTTAGTACAAATTAAGGGATTTAGAAATATAAAATTAATTCAAATTCAGCGACCAAATTATGTATTTCGATTAATTAGGGACTGATTAGTCGACTCGATGTAAATTAAGGGACCAAATAGTAGATTTTCTCTTTTCTTTTTGCACAAGCTAGGGATTATTAGGGATTATTCTAATTCAAATCACTCTGGTTAGGAGTTCGGATTCTCTTTCTTCTTCCTCCTCCTCTTCGTCCTACGTCGACCATTCAATCACCATTTTTGCATTGAACCACGGTGAAGGAGAATAGGAGATCCTCTTTTATCAATCTGCTTGTTTGATCCTTACGGAAACTCGTATCATCGTTTCTATTAATTTCTTGTTCCACTTCAATCTCCCTGACCCCTTGATTCCACGATTCCTCATGAATTTCTTCAAATCAGTTTTTGCAGACGACCCTGAGCCTCCTAAATCGGATTCCGCATCTGAAACCCCTAAAAACGCGCCAGAAAACGAAGGGCAAGAGGGTCCGGATCGCGATTCATCGCCAATTGAGCCAGATTCAGAAATCAGTCCTAGCACTGATGCCTCTGCCGCTGGTGGATGGAACTTCGGGGGTCTCATTAGAACATTGACAACCAAATCTGAATCAATTATCGACACGTATCGTCGTGACCTGCAAGAGTTCGGGATGGGGTTGAAAAAGGAGATCGAGGTTGCTCAGGGCTCTCTGGAAACGGTGGGTCACGCCTTTGACGAGTTTGGAAACACTGTTGTGAAGGGGACGGCTCAGATCATCTCTCAAGGTAAGGATGTAATACTCGCTGCTAATCTCGAATCTGATTCTGACAAGAGCAATAGTAATAGTAATACCCAGAAGTTCAGTGGCCAAAATAGCTTAAACTCGAAAGCATATAGTAGGTTTGATGCGCAGGTTCGTGCCATTCAGGGTGATGCTAGTACTTATTGTGAGGAACCCGAGGATTTAAATGACTATAACAACTGGAAATCAGAGTTTTCTTTGGAAGGAAAAGCTGACGAAATTGAGGGGTTTCTCAGAGAAAATAATGATATGGAAAGTATCTATAATCGAGTTGTTCCAAATACTGTGGATCATGAAACTTTCTGTTATAGGTATTATTATAAAGTTTATAAGCTTAAGAAAGCTGAGGAAGTGAGGGCTAGGCTTGTAACGAACGTGTCATGGGAAGATGAGGATTTGAGCTGGGATGTTGAGGATGATGATGGTGACAAGGAGTATGAGGGGAAAACTAAATCCGACCTCATGACGAATAAGAAGGTAGGTGGTGAAGATGTGGAGAGAAGAGCAGATGCTGAATTGCAAGTTGGGAGCTCATCTACTGGTAATGAGATAGGAACAAAGAGGTCTAATGTGGAAGATGTGCAGAATTCGGGTGAGAAAGAGTCCACAGGAGAAGAGAAAGACAATTTATTGAGTGGTAAGGAGCTTGAAAACAAGACGGATAAGTCTGTTGAGGAATCAAAACCTGAGAATACAGAAGTCATTCATCAGATAGGTGATGGAAATGAGGAAAGTATCAAGGAAGCAAGGGGCGACAATGCCCAAAAATCTGACAGGGATGACTCTGTCGACGAAAGTGGTCGTGCTGCACAGCATGAAGAAGAATCTCATAAGAATGACCCTGCAGAAGAGTCTGAAGCCAAAGCCAACAAGACTGAAATTGCAGTAGAATCTGAGGGTAAATCGATAGTGGAAAGGAAGGCTGATGATGGAAAAGATAACAATTCTTCACTGGTTTCAAACCAGCAATCAGCACAGGAGGAAGAAGACCTTGGGTGGGATGAGATTGAGGATCTTAGTAGTATTGATGAGAAGAAAGCAACTCAGAGTGGTAGCGTAAACAAAGTTGATTTGCGGAAGCGCCTGAGTGCTGCTGAAGAAGAAGAAGATTTGAGTTGGGATATTGAAGATGATGATGAACCTCATGCAAAGGCTTCAGAAATTTGATGCATTGCCTTCTGTTTCCTTCAGTGTATGTCTTAGTTTTATTTTTATCAGAAAAGTTTGCCTCCTTTTTATTTTTTGGTTTTATATTTGTATAAATTAATATCAAGGTAATGGTGTCAAATTGTCTTTATGAATGTATGAAACTCAACTGTTTACTCTGATAATATATCTTCCATTGTTTATTCTGTAATTGCATCCAGTTTGAATCAAAGTGATTAAAACTCCTTCAAATAAAAAATTCTGCTCCAACAAACCTTGATGTTTATATAATCCCCCGTTTAATTATATAATCCCCGTTAGCTAAAAAAACTAAATAGGTATTAATCCCATAAGTTTAAGAGAAGACATTATAACAAATAGAAGGATCAAATAATAGTGTAGAACGAAAGATATTGTGCTAGAGAAGAGTAGTTATTAGTTCAATTTCTCCCGTTTAATTATATAATCCCCGTTAGCTAAAAAAACTAAATAGGTATTAATCCCATAAGTTTAAGAAAACTAAATAGGTATTAATCCCATAAGTTTAAGAGAAGACATTATAACAAATAGAAGGATCAAATAATAGTG
The DNA here is from genome assembly GCA_003254925.1 of Chamaecrista fasciculata. Taxonomy (NCBI): domain Eukaryota; kingdom Viridiplantae; phylum Streptophyta; class Magnoliopsida; order Fabales; family Fabaceae; genus Chamaecrista; species Chamaecrista fasciculata. Next base: position 81,832 of record QANZ01049388.1, read on the forward strand.
TAGAACGAAATATTTATGGCAGAATTCAGAGCAACAAATTTTTGCTTTTTCTTCGATATAATGTTGCTAACGGATAATCATGGAAATTAAAATAGCTAATTCTTTACACGCGTTTATAAAACACTAAACAAAGTGAAAGAAAAACAAAGGCCATGATCCATAGTTGATGATCATAACTATGGATCCTGAAGATGATTTGATTTTGTCTAAAATGAAGATTAACGGAATTAACATTCATACAAGACTCTCTACCCTCAAGAAACTCGAGCTATTGACTACTCTATCTTGATTGGCATCCATAAAAACCTATCGTGAACGCCACTAGGATTTACTCTAAAGTAGAAAAAAGGAAAACCAAAAACGAAAGGAAAAAAAAAATTAAAGAACCAAACTTCTCTATCAGCACCAGGGCCCTGTTTGTACAATAAAATAAAACTGCTCCACAAGAAATAACTCAGGCACAAAAGCCACCTTGACTGGTATATTTTCAGCTGAACTCGAGGCTTCTTCAAGTTCAAAGCTCAAACACTAATGGTGGATTCTGAAGACGACTCTGCCATGTGTGATTCAACTGGAGAAGGTAATGCCAAAAGCCGTCCTCTTTGGGCACGTGGTGGAAGATGCTTTGTGGGTTTTCTGGAAGGCACATTCCAAGGCAAGAATACCCCTGTTCCTTCACGAGGAAGCTTTCGTGGGTTCAAGACCATAGGGGCTAACATCACCATTGGAGCACGAAGAATTCCCCATTTGGGCATCATTTCCATAGCTTCATGCCCGCTGAGAGCTCCATTTGACAAAGCGTATGAAGTAGAAACTCCAGGTTGCCAAAGAGTCATTGCATTTGTCATTGCAGGAGTTGGTGATTGGCATTGATTGGAGTCTGGCCTCACTCTAAAGAACGTGATGCTGATCCTTCTGTTTGGGGATGGACACATTACGTGCCTTGCCATGTCAGCACTGTTTCCTCTCATCACCAAAAGAGAACTGCAAAAGGGAAGGAATTTAATCACTATTCCAACACACAATTTAATTATGATTTATGAAGATCGCCGTTATACACTATATGATTAGCTTTAACCAATGTAAAGTAAAAATGATAAAATGAAATAATACATGGACAAAGAAGACAGACAATGGTTGGTTTGACTCATCAGCTAAAAAACAAAAACAAAAAAAAAAGTAAGAACGTTTCAAAAGCGTTCAGGCGTTTAATGTTTAAACACTAAATGCTTATTCAATGAGGAGGAGAACTTTAAACAGGTAGCTACTGCACTAATGAAGTCACTGTCTGATCCATAATGCAAATTGTCCATTTGCAATACGTTTATTATATGAACTCACATAATACTTAATGCATCCCCCTAAGAAGCTCTCCAGGGTCCAATTGTGACTAATAATGCATCCCCAAGTTTTAAACTAGAAAATCAGTCCTACTAAAAATCTAACAATAGATGTCTCCAGAAGCAAGAAATGGCAACTAACTTTTATTGTTGAAGGTACTTGATCCTTTGTATCTAGTACTGTAACTAGAATCTAAATAACTATATAAGTCGAAAAATATTGACAGAAAATATTTCATATATAAATGTGTGTGTATACCCCTTCTTCAAAGATAGCATGAGCGGCCCTCTGTAGTTCCCATCATTTTCGCTCATAAGGGTACGCCCGTAAGCCATGGTTGATTCAGAGAGAAGCAGAGTGGACAGAGGTTGGTCCAGGTGAGGCGGTTTCAGGAATGGCTGCGAATGTTCACCCTAAAAAAATAAAAATTGAACAGCCATTGATAAATAATTGCCATTACGTATAGTAAATTCTTTCGATGCTTAATTGATTCATATTTCATACAGAGTAGATTGTAAGAGGAGCAAGCAGGATAGGGTAGTGTTTGATACTGACCTCTTCAAAGAAGTTTATGATACAACCGTTTGGCCTTCTGTACTCTGGAAGTAGTTGCCATTGAATAAGGTGATCAATGACACCTTGGAGAAGAGATGGAATTGGCTCTATATTGCCTGAAAACAACAATAATGTTATCAGCATTGTAACATGCTAATACTATTTCAGTTATTTTGTCCTTACTTTTTGCATCCTCCTTTATCCGCCCAAAAATTGGTACACCCAACTGTATCATCTCTCGTTTGTTCCCCTTCATCTGCTGGTTGAAGAGTATAAAAGTATCACCTACATCAATCCAAGATGATTTTGTCATTATATTTGAACACTAAGGACAATCGGACAGGTTGCGTTAGTTATTGTCTTGACGTTGAGGAAGCCATAGACAACAAGGACAGAATATATAATGCATTAAAAGTCTGTCACAAAATTGATATATACATCTGAATTATCGTCAACTAAATTGAAAGCATTTTGTTGTCTTTTTGTGTGCAAGTCCCTTAATACGGAGACAGTACATATAAAAAGGTCATTTTCAAGAGAAAAACGAAAAAGAAAAGACAAAAGTGGAGTTTGGTATACCAGAGAGTTCGCCATTCTGGCCAGCAGCATGAATCTCATTGACAAAATCGGTGAGCTTGGAGAGTTCAGTATCAGTGAAAATGTCCTCATATAGCTTCAATCCTTTCACAACATTCACCTGCCAATTCCAGTCATCTCTCAATCAGCAAGCAATTACCCTGGTGCTTCTTATTATAAAGAATGTAATTTGAATTCGCGAAAGAAAGCACTTGCCATATGCCCCTTAACTGACTCCTTTGCTTGGAATCCTTTCGTCAATTTTATCTGTGACGAACGTCCTTCACATTCTTCATGGTTTGAACATATGGTAACGTTCATCACGTTCCCCTGCGTTTCTTGACTTCCTACCCACCAAACCAAATACAGAAAATTTTACAACGACAATTAATCAAGTGTCAATTTTTCTGTCAGTCAAAACTCAAAAGTAATTTCTCCAGATTCTAGAGGCTAGACTAGTTGCGTTGAAATTGGATGTGTCATGAATGACGACACGACGATGGCTAGGCTGACCCACAAACAAGCCTCGTGTCAAACTTAAAACAGTTAGCTCATAAATTAGTGCAGAGATTGTCAAAAGACTCAAAAGCAACGACCCTTAGCCTTACGCCTTATTAACTATTTATGTATCCAATTGCCCAAACCCTCAAAAATCCATTAAGGAGATGAAAGTGACACAAGGGAAGCAAGCACGTGACGTACACACGAGCATCTTCGCCGCCTGTACAAGAATCATCGCTCATATCTCTAGGCGTCTATATCAACGTCATGCTACTTGCCACTTGCCCAAACAAACCGTAACACCCAATGCAGCCAAACGTTTCTCTAGCTCCACCCCTCGTAGTTCTCAATGACTTAAACTAACCTACTAATTACTAAACTCTAGGAAAAATATCAACCACAACCTCTGCTTTTTTCCTATTTTACATTTCGCTCCGCTGCCTTTAATATCATCGCTCTCACTATGTTTAAAATAACAATACTTAATTATATTTTACTGTCCGAAAAAATTATATCCATGGTCATTTCTGCTTTTTGCAAAAATTGATATCTTAATTGAAAAAATATCAAAAAACAACATTGAAACCGTCCTGTATGGACTCCATATTTTTTGTATTTCTTCCTAAAAATTATGTTTAATCATTCTTAATAAATAAAATACTCTAAATCCAAAGTTGGCCTAAAAAATATGTGGTAACTACTACTATCATTGCGCAACAGAACGTTGACTTCAATAGAAGAGGAATGTAAAAAAAAAAAAAAAAAAAAAANATCAAACAAATCTTTTCAAGTTTCAACGCTTTTTTTTTTTGGTAATTTTATATCGGAAATATTGAAAAAAATAACTTCCAAAACCACCTTCATGACTCATGAGTGAATTCCCTGGTTGCCAGTAAACGAAACATCAAGATACAAAAATAATAACAAAACAAAATGCGAGAAGAAAGAAAAGAAAAGAGAAAACAGAACTCGCTCTGTAATTACCTGAATCGGTAATTTCACTGTCAGGTGAATCATACTCTTCAGCACCTTCATCGCCGCCAATAGTTCCAATGCTTTCCATCCCTTTCTCTTCGATTTTCTCGTCCTGATCTTCAATCCTCCTCTCTTCTTCGCCGATTTCCTTAGGCTCTGCCTTCCTCTCCGCCACTTTCCGGAGCTCCACGGTTACATCAGCTATGGAGTGATACTTCTGCATCTGGAGCACCGGGATCCAGTTGAGCCTCCGGCGATGAATTGCGGCGAAGACGGAGTCGTATTCGGAGGCGCCACCGTCACCGCCACCGCAGGCAGCGAGTTGAGCCAAGTGGCCACAGAGGGCGTCGATTATGGCGTTGGCCGCCGCGAACTCGCCGCGGAACCAGGAAATGATGGCGTCCCTGGCGAAGGAGTCAGACACCACGAGCGGCGGCGATTGCATCGGCAGCATTGTCGGAGGAACACGATCGATCGTCGGCGATGCAGGGGCAGCAGGCGCCATCGGCATATGAATCAATCAGATCAATAATAATTGAGAATCGAGATTTGCGAATTGCGGATGAACAGTGACGAGAAAAACGAAGGAGTTGGCTTAATTGGTAGAAAGAGTGAGCGAAAGAGAGAAGAGAAGAGAGTAACAGAGAGAGGTTTGGTGATGGTGTTTCACATGGAGATGGAGGGGTTTAAGGAGAGAGAAAGAGTTATTAAAATAGGAGAAAATTAAAAAATATTTATATATATGGAAAATGGGAAATGGTAGGGTGTGGTGGCGAACCCGTGTGCAGATGACGTGGCAGAATTAGAACTGGAAAAAGTGGAAAATGAATTGGAAACGAAGGTTTGGTTGAATAAGAGCCTCACGAGGATGGTTAGGAAGAAGAAGGCAAGTACAGTAGAGAGGTAGACGTAGAGAAGACAACTACGAGGGCCTTACCTAAATGGGTTTATGGGCCTAGCTATTTCCTTTTCCTACTTTTCTTTGTTTTTTCAGGTAATCATTTTTATTAATTAGGTTGGTTTAAAAAGTAGTATTACCATATTGACTGATTTGCGACACGTGGGGATTTTCGGCCAGGGGAAGCTCCATGCATAATGGAACAGAACGAAATATATAATATTTTTGGCTACTTGAGTGAACTGACAAATTCAATTCATGTTTAGCGATCGATAAAATTATATTTATATATTTTACAGTTAATAAATTAAATGACATAAAAAATGGTAGAAAATAATAAAGCAGACAATCATATTTGTTGTTCTTTTGGTGACCGTCATTAGTCATTACTCCTGACTTGTGGTTAAAGGCAGCTATAAACATGCATGTACACTTCCTTGGCGAATACTTCATGAAAGTACATTATTATTTTCTTAAAATGTTAATTAAATTGCCAATTCATTCAACCAATTACTTGATATATAATAATTCGATCGTAAAATTATATATATAATTGGCATAAGAAGAATAATCATTATTATATAATATTTATTGAAAGGAAATTAAAGGGGCGTGATTATTGATTATTTTATTAAAGCAGCCTTGGAGTGATGATGAACTTTAGAATAAACTATATAGTGAGAGAAGCCAAAAAAATGAGATGGCGGAATAATAGTAAAGGGCATGTGTGTGGGTCCCAGTGGGAATAGAAGCATTATTCAGAGGCAGCCGTGGGTGGTGAGGTTGGGGGTGGGGACCACCGAACGGGAAGCTCCATTGTTGGCAAGAAGCATCGCGGAGCAGGAAGAACAAGGCAAGTCCTCGTGGGATCCACAAAACTATAATGTCATGGTGTTACAAACTGTTAATGTTATGTAATTTATTAGCTAGGTTATGCAATTCTTAATGGCCAAAATTCTATTTTAGTCCCTCAGTTATGCTCAGTGTTTCAAATTGATCCCCCAGTTATTTTTCATTCCATATTGGTCCCTCAATTATGCAAAATTTGACAAAGTTGATCCCTCTAACAGTTTTCATCAATTTTTCCGTTAAATAAAAGACAAAATTGATATTTAACTCCTAAAAGTTTAAATTTTTTGCACCAAGGACATTTTTCTCTATAATAGAACCAAAATGTAAGAAAGAATAAATACTTGGGGGGTTTTAGTTTATTTTACACAAAAAAAAAACAATCTCTTCTCTCTATCTCGTCTCTCTCTCTCTCTTGTTAAACCCCACTCCGATGATAACTTCACCGGAATCGGAGTTCGAATCGNTATATATAAAATATCTTCAAAATAATTATATTTATAAAATTTTAAAAAAATTTTAAAAATATGCGGGTGGCCCGCGGGCCAGCCCGCCCTTACCCGTTTAGCCCGCGTGCTAAACAGGCCACCCCATATAGGCCTGTTTTTTAAACGGGCCTATTTTTTGAGGCCCAAGCCCGCCCATTTAGCGGGCGGCCGGGCCCACGGGCCTAGGACCATTTTGACATCCCTACTTGTCGTTTTAAGTTCAGGCGTGTGCGCGTGTCACTAATCACAACAAATTAGCAACACACATTCATTTAGTTCTCTCGATCATCAATCAATAGCATAAACAAATTAATCAAATCACGAAGAATTAATTAAATAGAACGGAAGAATAATTAAAAGGTCGAAGACGAACCAGTTCGCTTGATAGGAACATGATATGAGGGCTGAGATTCTAACAACGACGCGCCTTCACTTCCCCCCATGGCCGCCGGAGTACGAGTGATAGATACTTCAGTCGTCGCCGACGCCGCTCGATGGATTGATGATTTATTTGAGTTATTGCGATTGCGAGAAAATGGAGAGAGTTTCTGCGTTTGGCGATCTTGGCGCCGAAGGGGAGAGAGGAGAGGGATTGGAGAGAGAAAGCGTTAGTGAGGAGATGGTATTGGAGGAGAGAGAGAGGGAGGTGGTCGATTTCTCCAAAGGCGAATTCGGAGGGAGCGAAGACAGTGAAGGAATGTGTCAGGAGAGAGAGAGAGAGAGAGAGAGAGAGAGAGAGAGAGAGAGGAGGTTGTGTTTTTTTGTGTAAAATAAATTAAAACCCCCCAAATATTTCTTCTTTCTTACATTTTGGTTCTTATATATAGAAAAAGGTCCTTAATGCAAAAAATTTAAACTTTTAGGAGTTAAATATCAATTTTGTCTTTTTTTTTTAACGGAAAAATGGATGAAAACTGTTAGAGGGACCAACTTTGTCAAATTTTACATAACTAGGGGACCAATATGGAATAAAAAATAACTGGGTGACCAATTTGGAACACTGAGTATAACTGAAGGACAAAATAGAACTTTAGGTGATTTTTATTAAATTTAAATTTCTTGGCCCTCTTAGATATTATTATTTTTGGGCCTAAGGCCTCTTAGATATTATTGAGGCAATTACAACTTATTAAATTCAAGTAAAGGCTTATCCCATAATTTAATTTGTATAAAATTGCCCATTAATTGCTTTTATTTTCTGGAATATATTGGGCCGTTTTGATTTTTCATAGCTGAATGGGCTATGCCTGCAGTTCATTTATTTATTGTCAGCACTTCAACAGGCCCAGACCAAGGACCTGGACCACACCTTATATTAGTATGGAAATGATTGTAGTATTAGCATTTTTATACTGATATAAGTATTAATATGAGATAAAACATCAATTATAAAAATATTGTTAAATGATGCTGAATTAAATAATTTCATTTATTTTTTTATTTTAAATATTTATAAGTAATTTTAATGTACAGTTTCATATGCATTTAAAACCCATTAATTAGTTAATTTTTCTTTTGGTACAGTTAATTAGTTAATTTTAAGAAATACCTTTTAGATTCAGTTTATACTCAACTTGTAAACTATTTTGAAGATGTCTTTATTTTAGTTGCTTTTTTTTTTCCTCGAATGCAATATTTTCTTATTCTCTTGGGTCCCCTGAACCAATGATTAAATTACAACATTTGGTACACTGTAATCTCATATGTTGCAGTATCTCAGATGTCATGGTATGTGATACCATAGTATAAGATATATGATATTTATAATATCAATGTTTTGTATGACAATAATAGATGTCAGAGATATAAGATGCATTTGTTTAGTACTCTCTTGTGAATAACATTAATTTTCTTTAAATTTCCATGTTTACCCTTATTAACATCTTAAAAAGATATATTAATATTTTCAAAATAAATATATGATTTAGTCATTAAATTTGAACTGATTTTATATTTTTTTGATCCCTAAATTTATATTAAATTTATTTTTGGTCCCTAAATTTGACCCAATGACTAAATTATTAACAATTGAAATAATTTGATAAATGAGTCATATATTTTGATTATTCATTAACAAATTAGTTGAGTAGTTAAAAATTTAGGAACCAAATATATAGTAAGTTTTATTAAAAAAAATAAACCAAAAATGGTAAAATTGAAACTTTGATTGAAAAATGTCCTTGCAAACCCTGTCATCTGAGATAACATAGTTTTTGTGTCGACATCAAATCACACCCTTTTTGCTGTCATCTGATGACATGGTGTTATCTTGGATGTTGACGTATGATGACATCATGGCGTTACCAAACGCCACATCCAAGATACCATAGTATATAAGATGGCGAGTATGAGATCACAACATATCAAAAGCACCTTAAGTTTTTGTATTAGAATTTGAACAATACTCCCTCCTATTCTGAATATTTGCTTTGTTAAAGGGTAAATTATTTTTTTAATATATCTGATTCTCATATTTTACAAAAATCAAAAGAACATTAATTATTTTATTTATAATTCTATCCCTATTAAATAGTCACTAGAAGTTAAATTAATGAAAATAACTATGAATAATTTAGGGCCTGTTTGGGAAATCATCATCCCAAATTCATCCAATCCTAATCCTAATCTCAACCTAAAATTAGATGAACAGTCCAGTTTGGGTGTTTGTGTGACACATAATCTCATCTCATCTCATCCAAATCATCATCCTATTTATCATAAATTTACTAATCTACCCGTAATTATATACCTATATTTACCTACACTATAATACAAATATAAAAAAGATAATTAGACAAAATAGTAATTTTACATACCCTCATTTATTACACTTATAATTTTCTCTCTCTCAATCATTCCTTATTAATTTTTTTTTCTCTCTCTCACTCACTCACAAACACACACACGTCTCTCTCTCCTTTTCTCTCTATCTCTCACACACCCACCCACCCACTCCCTCTCTCTCCCTCANGTTGTTCTAAATTCGTGTCCAAATTCATCCGATGATTATGCGCTATGGATAATGGAGAAATAACGGTTATTTTTTTGTTGGGAAAATACACAAGTTTCCATGTGTTTGTTATTTTTCTGGTTCGAATCATGGGTAGCAAAAAAATTGCAATGTTGTTTTGTTGGGAAAATACAAAGTTATGGACCAAATTGTATATTTAAAATAATTTCCATATTACTTGCATTCTAGTCCCCAAGTTATCATATACACATATTAGGGGCCGGTTCATTGGACCTATACAAATTTATAGACCAAATTGTATTCATTGGACCGATACAAAGTTATGGACCAAATTGTACGTTTACAATAATTTTCCTATTATTTGCATTCTGGTCCCCAAAATATTATTTGTTTATTTTTTTGTTGTTCAATTTCATAAATAGCCCCATTATTCATGGCTGGGATTTTTTACGAGCCTTGAGTTATCATTTACACATGTTAGGAATTGATTCATAGGCCTGATACAAATTTATGGACCAAATTGCAATCTAAAAAGAATTTTAATGTTATTTTCATTTTGACGGTACAAGCTTTGTTCGAGCCCCGAGTACAGATATTAGGGACCGATTCTTTGGACCGATACAATGTTATGGACCAAATTTTATGTTTACAATACTTTTCATGTTATTTGCATTCTAGTCCCCAAAATATTACTTATTATTTTCTTTATATTCAAATTCATAAATGTGCCCCATTATTCATGGCTGAGATTCTATACGAGCTTTGAATTATCACTCACACATGTTAGGGATTGATTAATTGGCTGGATACAAATTTATGGACCAAATTGCATTCTCCAAAGAATTTTAATGTTATTTTCATTTTGGCCCATAATCTCATCCAATAGGATGGACCAAAATCCATCATCCCATAGGATTGAGAAATCACACTTTCCAAGATCATCTCATCCCAATATCATCCCAGTCAAACCCCACCCAAACACCTATCATCTCATCTCAATCTCCATCTCAACATCATTATTTCATACCATTTCTACCCCTATACAAATTAAAAAAATTTATAATCATATTTCAACTAACCACAATCATTACATACCCTTTTATATAATTTCACACCCTATTATACATCATTTTCTCTCAAACCATCCAAACACCACTACATCATTTCATCTCATCCTAATTTCAACATCATCTCATCTCATCTCATAGGTTGAGATTGGATTGAGATTGGAAGTTGCCAAGCATCCCCTTAGTCTTCTTATATCATAGGAGTATTTCTCTTTATTTCATGTGAATTAATATTTTTTTTCGATCTGTGTGTATTAATTTTAAAAAACAGATATTCATAATATTATTGTAGTTAATGTTTATAGTCATTTAATCATTGCTCCCATGCACCTCATACAATTATTCAGTTTTCAGAGACTGCAAAGATAAATTAATAACAAATCATAATGGGACGTAGCCCCATTCATTTTTTGTGTGTATATATGGTGAAAACTGAAACTCTGAAACTCTGAAAGCTTTAGGATTTCTGATTAAGGAAGTCACTCAGTCCAATAAAAAAAAGGTTTAATGAAGTCAGCACTGTTAAAATATCATAGATGTCTTAATTTAGCATTTAAAAGATAAAATTATAAAATTTGGTCACTCAAATATGATATTATAATTAATTTGGTTATTCTATTAAACATACCAATTATAATTTAATAGTAACTTGGATTTTTTTATTTGTTTTCAACTTGACAACTATATCTATTTTGTAGTATTTATGCTACAAATAACAATTGAGTCTTTTGGCCAAAAAAAATTTGAGTCTATTGTGAAGTATTAATTAGTTAATAACTTTAATAAAGATATTAAATCAATTATAATTAAAATTTTAAAAGATAAGATTTTATCATTTAATTTTCAAAAATTAAATCAAGACACTTATCGTTTTTCAACAAACTATTAGTTTATTCTAGTTTTAATATAGTAAAAAAAAAAGAGCTAAATTTAATAGTAGACAACAATAATTATGTTTACTATTGACTATTGAGGTCTTTACATGTGGCAGATGGTTTTTGTTTTATAAATTATAACGTTTGGTTCAAAATTATATAATGCTTTCCACATCGGAGTTCCAAATTGATATAGACATGGACCTAATTCTCGCATCCCATTTGAATAGGCTATTTTATTTAGGGATGAAAGAAATCATTATAAACCCCATAATAAGCCACTAACCACGATACTTTTTCATATAAAAAGAAAGGTAAATTACATTTTGGTACCCTATAGTTTGACCCTATTTCACTTTGGTACCCTGTGGTTTGAAACTTGACACTTTAGTACCTTGTGGTATTCTCCATTGACACTTTGGTACCCTTAGGAGATATTTTGTAATTTTAACCATAAAAAATTTTACAAAAATTACATATTGATCCCAACATTTTTTTAAAGTTTTCATTTTAGTCCCTAGATAATATGTATCTAGGGACCTATTTGTAATTTTTTGAAAATTTTTTGGAGTCAATATGTAATTTTTGCAAAATTTGTTATGGTTAAAATTACAAAATAGCTCCAAAGGGTACCAAAGTGTTAATGGAGAATACCACAGGGTACCAAAGTGTCAAGTTTCAAACCACAGGGTACCAAA
>QANZ01049388.1:93682-116504 GCA_003254925.1 Chamaecrista fasciculata
GTCTCAAGGAGTGATAAGATGGTTTGGGCGCATTGTAAGGATGGGAAATACACTGTTAGATCTGGTTACAAGTGCTGTAAAGTTGCTAGTTCTAAACCTGATACGTTGGCTAGTGTGTCTGTGCCTTTGCCTAATGGCATTTGGAAGGCTATTTGGAATCTCAATGTTCCTCCTAAAGTTAAGCATTTCATTTGGAGGTGTTGTAGCGCTGCTATCCCCACTAAAGAGAACCTCTTCAAAAGAAAGTGTGCTTCCAATGCTCTTTGCCCTTGTTGTTGTGCTCATTGTGAGACTATTGAACACTTATTGTTTTTCTGTGATTGGGCTAGGAGAGCTTGGTTCTGTTGTCCTTTTTCTGTTCGTATTGATCCTGTTGGGTTTCAGTCTTTTGAGAGATGGTGTTGGAGGTGGTTGTCAGAGGATAAGGAGGTTGATGAGTTTACTAAAAGTTTCCTGGCTATCATGTGTTGGGAGATTTGGAAGGAGCGGTGTCAGGTTGTTTTTCAGAAAGTGGCTGCTAATCCTGTGCTTGTTGGTGTCAGAGCCCAGAACTTGCATAGTGATTTCTGGAGATGTTTGCAACCTTCTCTTTCTGAGGATGTTGGTGCTGTTCCTGAGGTTCCAACTTCTGGTTTGTGTTGGGTTCCTCCTCCAACTGGTGTGCTAAAATTTAATACTGATGGCTCTTTTTTGAATACTAACTTTGTTGCAGGTTTTGGGATTGTGGTAAGAGATTGTTTTGGCAGATTGGTGGATGGGCGTGCTGCTGCTGCAAAGGCTCATTCCCCTTTTGCTATTGAAGCGATTGCCCTCTCTAAAGCTTGTGATATGGCTGTTGCTTTGAGTTTGGATGTTTGTATTTTTGAAACTGATTGTAGGGACTTGGTGTTAGCTGTTGAGAATAACTCTTTTGCTGCTCACTGGAGCTGTGATTCTTTGTTATCTGACATTTCTTCTTTTTTCAGTTCTCATCCTAGATGTGTGCTGAAGTTGGTTCCCAGGCAAGCGAACATGGCTGCTGATTGCATTGCCAAATTAGCCGCAAGGAAGATGTGCCCCTTAGGTTGGGTGGCAACACCCCCATCTTCATTGGCTTCAATCTTGTCTGCTGATTGTTCTTCTTTTGGTGCTGTGGATGCTGTTGATGCTGTGGTTGCTAGTGGGATGGGAAGGATGGGTGTTGGTTGAGTCCTTTTTGTTTTTCCTGTTGCTGGTTTTTGTCTGGTTTTTTTGTTTTCAGGATTGTTTGTTTTCTTTCTTTGCTGCTGCTTGTTGAGGCAGGAATTTTGTTGTGTTTCTTTGTTGGGCTTTGTCCCTTTTAATGACATTTTCTTCAGGCCAAAAAAAAAAAAATAATCAATTTTTTCATATGCTAAGGAATCAAAATTCAAAAGGAAGGAATTCAATTAATTAAGATGAGCACAGCAAGGAGGGTTCGGATAAACCACAATCTTTCTTCGCTCTGTTTCCACAATCTTGACAAACCCTAAAATCGCCCCCAAAATTGTACAGATCAAGCTCCTTCCTAAGCTGCAAATTGAGCGAACTGACTCCACCTCCCACCGGAGTCTTCAAACCGCCCTTCAAACACACCTTGTTGTAATCGAGAACCGGCTTCTGGAACGCCGTGTTGGAGGCGGCGAAACCGCGATTCGGGTCGGCGAGGATGGCGGAGGAGGCGAGGAAGATGGCGGGCGTGCCATGGACGAGAGAGATGAAGCAACTGGAAGCTTCAGGTTGGGTCTTAGGGCTCCAGTTGCGGAAAACGATGAAGTAGGCAATGAGATAGGTGAAGAGAAAGATGGAGAAGAAAGGGATTATAACAAGGAAGGAAGATTGGGAATCTGAAACAGATGATGAAGCTTCCATCGGACAACAAAGAAAGAAGAACAAACAAATGAGGAATGAATGACAATGAATGAGGGAAACGATGAGACGGAATCGGAATTAAAAGGAGCGAATATTCACCCAGAAATTGAGAATCGTCTGTGATTCCGATTTTGATTTTGATTTTGATGCTGCGTGTGAGAGTGAACAATACTGCTTGAACATCACTTCACTATATATATATATATATACAAGCCCTCCTTGCTGTGCTCATCTTAATTAATTAAATTGCTTAGATTTGAATTTTGATTCCCTCCATGACAAATTGATTGTTGATGATATTGATTTTGTTGTCGAGAGAGTTTTTGATTTGTGGGGCTTGATTTTGCAAAAGTTTGAGGGTTTTTGATTTTTTTGTAGTGTACTTTAATGAAAATTGTAGTTGAATATGATGATTTTTTTATTAATCATAGATGCTCATTTGTCTTTTGAGGTTCTAAAGACTATTTTGATAAAGATCATAAACTTTTGGGATTAAAGTGTAATTAAATCAGGATCTATTCAAAAGAAATCTTATGAAAATGAGAAAATTCTGTAATATTAGAATTCTAAAGACCCTTTTATAATTAATTTTAACTTAACAGTAAAATTACATAATGTACTCTTTAGTTTATGTTTTCTTTATGTTTTGATCCCTTTTAATAAAGGGAAAGGACTTAAACGCATAAGAGAAGACTTGTTGGGAGGATTTTGACATTTTAAGGTGGTCACAATCACATTTGCCGTTAAATCCTAACAGAAATAAAGCACAAGGGACCGATTCGCTAACAAAGCAAACCACGGGGCACCAAACTGTAAAAAAATTTTCTTTCAGAGTACTAAAGTGGGACCGCCCCTAATCATAGGGTACCAAACTGTAATTTACCCTAGAAAATAAAGCTCATTCGATATAAACATCAATACTGTTATTACTGATTTTTTTTTTGCCTCAATACTGTTATTACTGATTAATAGTTATTAATTATATTTGTGTGTGTTTTTTAAAGCCCCACCGAATTATATTATTAAGGTTAAATTTGGTCTTAAATTTATGTTTTAATGCTCATTTTAGTTATTTATGTTTCAAAACTTTCAAATTAGACTTAAATTCTAATGGATACTGCAAGGATGATTGGGCTACATACTTAATTAAGCCAGTAAATTGTAATCATAGATAGGAGTTAGTTCGTTAAGTTGAAATTTAGTTTAAATTATTTATTAAACATAGTAACCCATAGGATTGTGTTTGTGGCTCTGTGCAGAAGAACCTAGCTTTAAAAATTAAAATGATCCTGGAAATCAATGGAAGTGGATCCTCGGCAGTCTAAAACGTGTGCAGTCTATGCATTTTCTTCAATCCCATCCGTCCATTTGTTTAATGTTCCAGATCATGCCACGTGTCTCTTGTTATTCTCAATTCAAACTGTGCGTTTTTCTCGGTCTCTTCTCTTCGAAAATTCATCTTCCTTCATATGTGAATGTGTTTCAGTTTTGTTTTTTTTGGTGTCTTATAAATGACCAGAATGTATCTTGGCCTTCTCCTTCTTTGGAGTGAATATAACGAATATCAAAACTTATACTGCTTCAATCATTGCTCTGATTCCATTTTGACTGATATTCATCTACGGCGGAAGAATGATTATCGATGAATCAGTGAAGCAACCATTTATAAAAGAAGACAACATTAATTTCATGAAATCCATAAACTAGTCAATAATGATCTTTGATATAAGATTATAACAACCAAACACACTAGCTTGTTAGTTTCTTTGGTGGCATTAAAGTGAGCATTCCTTTTGTACAGAGTGGAAATTTCGAAATGTTCTTTACTTATAGTTTCTCACTTCATCATTTTTGAAGCCTTCCACCTGCATTATTTCTCTTATCTGTTTAGGTGTAGCCATTGTATGATAAAAGGAACACATTTTTCACTGCAACTTATCTGATTTTATAAGAAACAGACACCAAAAAAGTAGTGAATGGTTCCAAATCTCTAATGAATTTGGTAATTCCGAAATTTTCTTTGGAATTTCATATTAAAAGAAAATATTGCAAAAATTCATTGAACAAATTTCAATATTTCATAATCCAAGACAAGCAACTTAACGGTCAGCGTCGGTCACTTCCGGAGAACCCAATGCAATCACGAGATCTTAAAAACAGGGGAGGGTCATTTATAAGACACCAAAAAAAAAAACTGAAACACATTCACATATGGAGGAAGATGAATTTTCGAAGAGAAGAGACGAACTGGGTCTGAGAGAAACGCACAGTTTGAATTGAGAATAACAAGAGACAAGTGGCATGATCTGGAACATTAAACAAATGGACGGATGGGATTGAAGAAAATGCATAGACTGCACACGTTTTAGACTGCCGAGGATCCACTTCCCTCATTGCTTCAGTTTCAACGAGAGTTTCGACGATTCTAATGCGTTTTGTTACTATTTTGTCATGTCCATACCTTGCAGCTATACAAACCAATGTTTTATTCATAAACTATGAAGCATGGACATTGACCCGTTAAATTTTTAAAACTACACGACACGACACGATGTATATTTTTATATATAAATAATTAAAAATTCATAAATTTTGATGAAAACTTTAAAAATTACAATATTTATTCATAATATATATCATATGTGTTATTGTTTTCTATTGTTTGTTATGTTAATGTCATACAAATTAATTTTATATTCTGAAACTTATGAATATGTGCCGTGTGGGTGTCATTCAGGTCCTTTTTGCATTAAAATCCTTTTTTTCTTTATAATAGAACCAAAATGTAAGAAAGAAGTAATAAATTAGAGATTTTAGTTATTTCACACCACAACTCCTCTCTCTCCCTCGGCTCTCTCCAGAAGCCACTTCCACTTCTTCTACATTGTCATCGCCACTGTCTTCGTACATGTTTCCACTGAGAATCATGAGCAAGAGGAGGACTTGGGTTTGTATTTGCGTGCTGGTGTACGGGATCCTTCTGGTTTGCTCGTGGATTTTCTTGAAGTCGACGCTCTCTTGGTTCAATTTAGAAGAGGAATCGTCGAATTCGGGTTGGGCGGCAATTTACGCGTCGGTGGTTCTTCGGGAAGCTTAGGCGGGATCTGGTGGTGCAAGGGCGAAAGATCATGAAGGAGATTTTTAGTTTCGTTATTAGGATTTTGTTGAAGGAAGGGAATATCGTCACCGCAATTTGTGCTGTTTTGGGGTATTCCACTCTCGGAAGAACTAGGAACGGCGATTTGGTGAGAGAGAGAGAAGTTGTGGTGTGAAATAACTAAAACTCCTATTTATTTCTTCTTTCTTGCATTTTGGTTCTATTATAAAGAAAAAGGACCTTAATGCAAAAATTCATACTTTTAAGAGTTAAAAATCAATTTTATCTTTTTTTCAACAGAAAAATGGATGGAAAATGTTTGAGGGACCAATATGGAACGAAAAATAATTGAAGGACCAATTTGGAACATTGAGCATGACTGAAGGACCAAAATAGGACTTTGGCCTTCAAAAGAATAAAACTTTTTTTTACCGATCCAATCACAGTCATTTCAATAAAAAATATGATTTTTGGAGTTATGTGAATTTATTTTTTTACCTTTTCATATTATTCTAAAATAAACATACGAATCGTCATTATTTTTAATTTAAATAGTTGAGATTAGTTATTTATTTCTCATATGTGTCATGATAAGGGAACTGAAAAGGAAAAAAAGAAAATTTATCATTCTTAGTCACAACTTAGAGATAAATCAATAGTTTTTTTTTTTTTTGCCCGAAAGATAATTCATACAAAAGTAAGGCAAAGCTAAGCACAAAACAAGGTAGAATTAGCCCACCCCATCCTTAGCATAAGCAACATCATTGGACAAAATATCAACTAACGAATGTGGGGGGTTTGCAACCCATCTAAGAGGACACATCCTCGTGTCCGACAAATTGGCAAGACAATCAGCTGCCAAGTTAGCGGATATTGGGATCCAACTAAAGCTACAACCAACTAGAGAACTGGAAACATTAACAATGTCATCTAAAATAGGCAAACACTTCCAATCAAAACAGCAGGCAACCTTAATGGCTGCTCTAATTAAAGAAACATTGTCAAACTCAAAGCAACAATCTTTCAAATCAAGGGCTTTCGCAATCTGGACTCCTTTCTTTAGGGCTAAAGCTTAACTCATGAAGGGAGAAGAAGCTAGTACTTTAAAAGAGAAGCTATCTAACATTTTCCCAAGATTGTCTCTAAGCACAATTCCAATCCCAGCACTGCCATCTTTCTTGAAGGCTCCATCAACATTGATTTTAATATTAAGGTCAGTGGGAGCACTCCAGCGAACACAACCGCTATCCACAGAAACCTTGTCAGAAAAATTAGAATTAGACCACCCATTAACTGCTCAGAATTCATCTAGATCCTTCACAGCGCTGCACATTGTTCCAATCGGCTAAGGAAAAAACTATAGGTATTCTCAGCCTATTTGTATAATGATCAAGGGGGAAA
Source organism: Chamaecrista fasciculata (assembly GCA_003254925.1). NCBI lineage: Eukaryota > Viridiplantae > Streptophyta > Magnoliopsida > Fabales > Fabaceae > Chamaecrista > Chamaecrista fasciculata. The sequence continues at coordinate 100,050 of QANZ01049388.1, forward strand.
CTAATTTTATTAAGATCACGGAGCGAATAGTTTAAAACCTTTTCAACAATGTTTTTATTAAGTCGATACCTTTTGTTCATGATATTTAAAGAAATTCTCACTTTTGCTCGAGTGTGTTATGTCATGCATTTATGTAATAAAAAATTGTTTTCTTCTCTCTATGCTTGTGGTCCACTAATTTGAGATGAATCTCAACCTATGCGCACTATTCAAAATCTGAAATGAAAAAGCTTCTCTCTTTTATGTTTTTAATGCATTTAAAAGAATAGATAATTAAAGAGAAATTATGTTGTTCTATTTTTCAAGATAAATGCTCTCTCATCTCAATAATTCTTTTCCATTGATATTTTTCTGTTTTTGATTTAAGTGAATTTCCATGAATAAAGTGTATCCAGCCAAAACTCAAAGATACTTGAACCCTTCCAACATTTTTATATCTGTATGTATGTATATATGTACATGAATATGGAGGAGGCTTCAGCACCCTCTTAAATAGACAATATATACTCAATACACAAAGGAGGAATTGAGGAAGATACAGAAAATGTCCAGAGTGACTCTATATATATAGACAGAAACTCAGAAAGTCATCCTTCATCCTTGTTTTAGCAATAAAAAGATCTCTAAGTTTATAGCAAAAGATGATGAAATGACTTTATTCAACAAGCAGTGATTAATTAGTAGTATACTCTAAGGTTGGCCTCCATCTTCATCATTTGGTGGGTCAATGGGAACTTCATGCCTTGGTCTGTTGTACTTCTCCCTCAGTTGCTTGATTGGGATGAAATCTCCAGCTGAATCCATGCCATAGAATAAAGAACTTATATATGGATGTTCGAACTTCCCCTGCAAATAGTTTAAGAGTATCAATTAAAAAAATGACAATGTTGATAGTGTAAGGCATGTGCTTCAACCTTCAAGGAGACCTTTTCAGGTATGTAAATTAATAATTCGGTCTTCAAAAGATGAAAAAATTCTCATTTAGTCCTTGAAAGAAAATTATAAGATTTAATTCTTGAAAGATGTAATTACAATCAATTTGATCCTTTTAATCAGATATTAATTCAAATTTAATGACAAATATGATATTCTAACATCAATCTTTAAGTGCAATATAGAACTACATTAGATATGTCATCAAAACATTTTGCACGACACATTTTGCCCGTTTCTCCTCGTTTCGCCGGCGGTGATTGAAGAAGAAGAAGAAGGTGGCGTCGGCGGTGATTGAAGAAGAAGAAAGAGGTGGCGTCGGCGGTGATCGAAGAAGAAGAGTGGATTTGGCTGGGTGTTTGTTTTTTTTGGGCAAAATTGTTTCAAGTCTTAATTTATTCCTTTTTTCTTACAGTTTAGTCCTAATATATAAAGAAAGGATTTTAATTAAAAAATAAATAAAACTTTTATGGAATTTAAACCAATTTTTTCTTTTGTTTAACAGGAAAATTAGATGGAAATTGAATAAGGACTAATGGTAAAACTTTTTGAAAACTTGAGGGATCAAAATGGAACTTTGAGCAAACTTGAGGGACTAAAATAAGACTTTGACTTATATTTTTTATAAAATTACTATTATACCCTCACTAAATAAATAGAAATTTAACATAAGGGTGTTATTTGCACCTAAATGAAAACTCAGGGGTGTTATGTGCACCCAACCTAAAACTCAGGGGATGTATGTGCATTTTGGCCATAAATGTTTCAGTGAGTTTTTCTTATTGTTAGCATAAGTCATCACTTGTTTTTAATTAGGTTAATTTTTAAATTATGTTAAAATCATCTTAATATTTGATTCGTTATTATAAAGTTTTACTCTCATTATTAAGATTAAAGCATCATTTTAATTTTTCAAGTTCTAATTTCCTTTTTAAAAAAGCCAGACTTTAATTTAATCTAAACTGAACAAAACTGAATTAATATTGGTTTGATATTTCCTGGAGAGATATTTTTGCCACGTCGTGTTGGTCGTTTTGGAAATGGAGTTTGGCTAAGGAAACTTTTCTTGATATCCAACAGCATCGTACTTTGTCCTCCCAACATCGTTCTGATTTGATTAGCTAGATGAAGCTAGAGGCTGACTGGTTGAAGGTAAATGTGGATGGGTCTTGCGCCGAGAGGTTGAAGGATCAGGCGTCGTGTGGGGGTGTGGCTCGTGATGCTAATGACACTTTCATTGTTGGTTTTTCTAATCGTTTGGGTTCATGTGAGGCTTTTGATGCTGAATTTTGGGGCATCATTAATGGGTTGGGGTTGGCGTGGAAGGTCAAGGTTTCGAGAGTTGTCATTGAGACTGACTCATTGCTTACTTATAATCTTGTAAACAAGGAAAATCATCCTCAGCATCCTTGTTATACTTTTATTGAACGCATCTACCAGTTAATGGATATGGATTGGGAGGTGAGATTCAATCGTGTTGCTCGGAGTGCTAACAAGGTGGCAGACTTGCTTGCCAAGCTAGCTCATCGCTTGGATTGCCAATTTCAAGACTTCTGTACACTGTCGCATGCTATTCAAGACCTGCTTAGGGATGAAGCTGAGTCTGTTTCTTTGATAGAGCTGTTGGCTCCGTAGTCTCTTTTCGTTTTTTGTCCTTTCTTTCTTATTTACCAAAAAAAAATATTGGTTTGTAGTTTATCAATATAAGTGTTTGTATCTTGAACTGCTCCAATCTCTCTCCACATAAGTGTTTATAAGAGAAATAATCCCGTGCAAGGTTTTAATTGGTTGAGAGGTGAGTTTTTGATGGAGCAATTGTGTTTTCTCTTCTTTTTTTTTTTTTTTCTTTCTCCTCATAAATGTTTTATACTATATAAAAAATTAAAAAAAAATTAACTTGAAGGAAAGTGCTATTGAGAACATTTTTGACGGACCAATTCTGTTTTTTTTTTTTCTCAATTTCTCATAAATGTTTTATACCATATAAAACATGATTTTAATTGGTTGAGGATGAGTTTTTGAGACAATAGTGTACTCTAAAATATCACCTATAAAGTGAAAGGCACATTTAATGTAGCAATTATATTTTTTTTCTTTCTTTCTCTCCTCACAAGTTTTATATTATATAAAAATTAAAATAATTAACCCCATACAAGATTTTAATTGGTTGAGAGATGAGATTTTAAGACCATGATGATACGTCCCATAGTGTTAACCATTGATTGAAGATAGCACTTTTCACATAGCAATTTGTATTTTCTTTCACTCTCCTCAAATTGTCAACTAACGAATGCAATTTTCAATTTTCAACTTTCAACTTTCAACTTTCAACATAATATCTACTACCTACAAAATTCCTAGCTATATTTCAGACTTTCAGTACGTGAAAGATACATCAAATGCACTTTAATGAAGGTAGGAGTGTAAATGGATCAGACTATTGAATTATTTATATTCTAACCCCGTCAAAAAAATTAAGATCAGTTTATTTTCATAAATAAATAAATTTGAATATTTTGATCAATATATTAAAATGATCTGATCTAATAAATCAAACTGAAAAAAATTAATAATCAACTTATCAACTTCATTAAAAGCTCACCGCCATATTAGAAGCACAGTTTCCTTCAAAAAATTGTACTCTGGTTTCTTAACTTTGATAGACTCAACTGAAGCTAATCACATTTTCATCTGCTAATCAGATTCCAAAGTAAATGAATCACCAAGGAAAAGAGGAAACACAATCTGAATCATACAAGGTTTGAGATTTAAAGACTAGAAGAACCTAATACTATTATACAATTAGAGCTAAATAGCACAGATATGATTCTGGGTCATTTCCTTCTTCCTCTTGTGTGTCAAAATATGGCAAAATACCATTGTTGGCAAGCTTCTAGTATATGAGGCTTAGGATCTACTAGCAGAACTCCCAGCAGAAACTGATTTATCCATGTACTCCATATTGTGAATAAAGATACGAGGAGGCCCTTCTCTGTAAAGAGGAAAGATGCAATAAGCCAATAACCCAAATGAATATGTAAATCAGAGAATGGAATGAATTTCAGTATATCTATTCACAAGAAGAGTACACATATTTATACTAGAGGAATCTAAATTGAATAATAATCCCTCAATACTAGCTATCTATCACATAACTCTAGCTATTTAATCCCTAGAAATGTGCCTTACAGTTGATACCAGATTGGCCCTAGTGGATTCTAATTTATGTACAATTCATAAAAGAATAGATCAAAAGTTGAAGTCCAAACTCAAAAGATCGGATTTCCTTACCTCCAGATTCCAGTGAAATCATTCAAGGCAAAAGTGCTTTTGTCTCTAGTTGAATGAATATGCTTTTGTCCATGAATTAAAGTTGATATACTAGTTACCACAATCTTTTTCTTTATATCTTAGACACCATGTTATAAGACAGTCATATTTAATATGAAAAATGACAAGCTATCAAAGAAAAGATAAGCTAGTATTTTATAAAAATTAGTAAAGCTAAAAATTAAGGAAGTTAGATCTTCATAGTTCTTGGATGATATAAGTATGGAGTAAGAGTTGAACTGACAAAGTTAACCAATTTTAAACACTGCATTCCTGACAACACGAGGGCTAATGGAAGTTGTACTACATATATGAGTTGAAACATACAAGAGACAATCTCAGTAAAACGTCTGAAGTGTGCCCACAAACGCACAAGAAAAATTCCCCCACTCCAGAGCAAATAACAGAAAGAGCATTATTCTTGCTTACAGTGCACCAGATTCTCACTCAACTATGGCATATTCTATCTTCTGCATTTTCTTTAAATACAAAAGTTAGAACAGAAAATTCAAACTTTTTAGATTCTCCATGCTTTACCAAGCAAAGACCCTAAATATGATCAAAGGGTATCAACATAAAGATATAGAATAGAAGTTTAAGAGAATGAGTTTTTCCCTTCACTGGAAAAAAAAGGACAAAGGCAAAGATAATAGTAATGAGTAATAACAGAATATTGTCCACATGTGATATAGAAGAAATGAGTGGCGGACAAATAAGAGAATAATTACTAACATTTCTTTTGCTTCTTTGTATGCGTAACTTGAAGCTACAGCCAAATGCTCTCCCATGTGGTTATATGACAGGGATGCCGCACTATTTGGGTATCTGGGTAACTGAAATTGAGAAAAGATTGTAGTAAAGTAGGAAAAATATCACAAATGTATGCGTAAATTAAGCAGCCTACAATGTACAAACATCATAACCTTAGATGACAATTTACATGACGGCCACTTGACAGAATTAAGTATGAAAGTTTTTAGGAAAATACCTGAACTAGTCTTCTCCTACTTCGAGCATCCCATAATATTACATAACCTTCACTGTCACCAGTGGCAAAAGCACCTCGAGCACTAAATAGCAAATTAAACAAATCAAATTCTAATAGTTATGTTAGACTTGCTAAAACTAAGAAATATAGAAGGAAGATAAAAGAGGAAAAGAGAAGGGCTGTAAACAGTGGGAGTCTGGCCCAAGACAGTAGAGTGCAAGGATTGTATGGGTATAAGTATTGTGTTTTAGGTCAGGTGAACCAAGGAAAAATTAGGGAAATGGTTCAAGAGAGTCTAACCTCTTGAAAGCTAGGCACTATTATGTTACTGTCAATCTTGTTATCTTTGTGAGTGCTTTATTGTTTTTAGCCTTAATTGTTATGTGTTTTATGAGTGCTTTTCTACTGTGATTCTGCTGTAATAGCCCATTTTTCATTAGAGAGTGGGATTTATCTAATATAATATTTGGAGTTAAACAATAAGGAAGGCTCTATCAAGTTATAAAGGTAATTTATAGTACGAAGGGACATACACTGGACTAAATATAATGTCATTTACTGATGCCAAATGATGCTTTCCCTCCTTTGATTTTGGATGACATCGGAATGCAAATCTACAGGAGAAATAGATATAGCAATTAGTCAGTACCTTACCAAAAAAATGCCAAATACCTGAACATTTTCCTAATACAAAATTTGGAACTATGAAAAAGAAAGAAATAAAACATCAGTAGAGAACATCCAGGGAGACTCAGAAAATGGGTAAGAAATTATAGCCAACTGGGGCAGAAATTGAAATGACATTTCCCTATGCATTAAGTATAGGAACCAAGTAAACATGAACTGAGAGTTCTGAGTCATAAATTCATAATTCTGTTCAACCACAAAAAACATATATTCTTTGTGCAAATCAGTAGAATAAGCATGTAACCAATATGAATAAAACAAATCATATATGTAACAACTTGGTCCCTCATGCATTATTAGATTCATGCTATGCTAAATATGAATGGAATATCAGCTAGGCTATAAAATCAGAGTCGGGGAAAGATGTACTGGAGCAGCAGGATTTTAAAGTTAAAACTCTTGGAGTGAACCAGATCCTTAATTAGTTTTTCAACTAGAGAGCAAGAATTGTTTATGTTAGCTAAGATAATGATAGATCCATATTAAAGAAGGTATAAACACATGGTCAGAGAAGGAATATATTATATAGTCCGGGGAAAGGAGCTTCTTGGAAACACAAATATGTGTAGGGTTCCGGTAGGTAGGTAGGATAGTAACAAAATATGGAGAAAAGTTGGGGAGGAAGTGGAGAAACAAACTTGGAGAATCTTAGAGGAGAATTTTTCCCCTGTAGTGCTAGGATTTCTTTCTCTTTCTACTGATACAGTAAGTTTTCTTTTGAATATGTGAAACTAATAAATATTAAATTATCATCTAAAACAGACCCAATTTCATTTGAAATAGATGAATCAGAAATCTCTAATGCTACCCGCCCATCTACTGATCCAACTGCAAATCCTGCAAAGGTGGAGATGAAAGAAGCCATTGGTACATCTTTTAAGAGAAGCAGCAACAAGTCACCATGACCTGTTTCAAATTTAGAAAAATTAAAACATTCTTCGTACCTTTTGAGTATGGAACTGAACTGACGCATCTTATTGGTGTACCATTGTGTGGTTCCTTTGATTGAACTGGTTTGTCAAGATAACGTAGATCATAAATATGCACTGATGTTTCTAGTCCAACAGTCAGATTTAACCCAGAGACAGACATGGAGTTCACCTCTGCACCTAGATTTTTTGAGCAAGAAAGAGTATTCTCCACACGAATGTCCCACAACAATATCTTCTTGTCAAATCCAGCTGTGATCAATTGACCTGCAGTAACAAGGAATCACATAATTTAAATGAAATCACGAAAAACATCATTTAACTTTCGACTTTTAATCCATCCTAAAGCCATTATTTCATTAATATTATCCTTATGAACTTAAAGAATTTGATGAACCTTAGAATAAACCATCATTAAGATATGTAAACTTGTTCATAAATAATAAAAGGAAAATGAAAATGACATGACAACATTTCCTTTAATATCGTCTACTTCTGCTATGTAGTTTTCCAAAAAGCAGACTGCATGCAGAAGATAAATTCCCTTGTGTGGATAACAGTGGAGAGAAAGGAAGAATCGAGTGCCCTTTCAATTTTATGTCAACAATTGAAGAACTCTACAAGCTAATAATTAGAACATAAACAGATGGAGAAGAATAAACGAGGTAGTAAGTAAGTTTGGTTTAGATAGCTTACATATTTCATTGGAATATCCAATGCATGTTGCTGTATCATCATGATTACCAACTGTAACAATAATTCCTGAATGCAAGTCATACCTAAAAGGGTTACAAAAGGATCAAATCACATTGATGAAATTATAAAATGAAACACAATTAAGTTGTAAACAGAATTAAGAGTTTTGTTTGAAGTATTTGGAAAGCAATTATCCTGTTTACAAGAAGATGGAATATACTAAACAGTTGACATTCATAAATTTCTCCTTCCGACCAGACAAACATCTTTGTTTTTTAAATCTTAGAGTGGTGAAAAGACTTGAACACTCTTAAGTCTTAACTCCTCACAGCCTAAATCAGTAATAAAAAGCTGCTTATGGTATTCCTAAAATCAGTCTCCAAATTTTCACTACACGAATAAGTGTGGATTCAATTCAGATGATTTCCGAAGCGCACAGTTAAATATTACTACAACTAAAAAATGGGAAAAAAAAAAAACAGAAAAAAAAAGGAGATAAAACCTTCGGATTAATCCATCGGAACCAGCGGTGAAAGCAACCAAGTCGTCCTGGAAACAACAATCCAGAAGCGCAGCTTCTGACGGAGCTTCTAGTCTAAGCACCGAGTTTTCAACATCATATAAGCGAAGATTCTGCTAGCAATTCACCACCGTCAAAATCGCAAGAGCCAGAGCATTATTTGAAAAATAAACACACACGCACGTCATGTAAAATAGGGGAAAAGGAAGAAAAAGAAAATTGGAAACTTACAGAATCCCAGGAAGATATAAGGAGATTATTAGAGTTGGGGGCGAATTGGATTGTGGAAATAGCATCTCGAATTGGGGTTTCGAACTGTAATTCCAAGCTATTATTACAGTTCATGTTTCGCCCCCAGAAGAGGGATTCAATGGATTTGCGAATGATGAATTGGAAATTTGAAATTTGAAGTTGGTAAAGTGAAATAGCAAGCAGAAGCAAGAATGATGAATGGATTTGCGAATTTTGCAAGAAGTACCTTGGGTTTGAAGATATTATATATATAGTTTAAAAGAGTTATTGCATCAACAAGTGGATCCGTGGCGCAATGGTAGCGCGTCTGACTCCAGATCAGAAGGTTGCGTGTTCGATTCACGTCGGGTTCAATCCCCATTCAAATTATTTATTTTTTTCCAGAGTGCACTTTTAGTCCTATAACTCTTGCTCAGGTCTCAATTTGGTCCCATAATTTTTTTTGTTGCACTTCTGGTCCCATATCTTTGCAAAAAGTTACAAAATTGGTCCCGTATCACTTTTGGTCTCATATCTTTTGGTGAGGTTGCAGAATTGGTCCTATATTTTTGCAAAAAGTTTCACCGTCAGTCTCACGATCCAAATATATGGGACCAATTCTGCATCTGACCCAAAGATATGGGACCAATTCTGTAATCTGACCAAAATATGAGACCAATTATGCAACATGACTCAAAGATATGGGACCAAAAGTGTAACACGGGATCAAATCTGCAATTTGAGCAAAAGATATGAGACCAAAAGTGCAACAAAAAAAGTTATCAGACCAAATTGAGACCTTAGTAAAAGTTATGGGACCAAAAGTGTATGTTAGCCTTTTTTTTATTTTTTGGTGTACTGAAAAACTAAAAGTCATACTGCTAATATTGTGATTTTAATTTCAGTGATTTGTATAGCATTACAATTTAGTTACAATAGGAACACCCTCCACATAACTCATAGATAAGGTGTTGGAGTACATAAATGTGTTGGAATGAATATAATGAGTCTATACTTACGAGTTAGCTTTTGAAAAATCATTTCTCTCCGGTAAGAAACCTCATCAAACGAGATAAAATCGAGCTTAAAAAATAAACTCCTTATTTTACAGTCAAACAAATAAAAGTTAGTCATACTTTTCTTGTTTGAACTTTGAAGTCTAAATGCGACATATTCGAAGTTATAAATTACTTTTCATGAGTTCTTTTTCTACCTAGTCAGAGTCTGGTTGCGACAATTTTAATGTTATAGACTACTCTTCATGAATCCTTTCTCTACCCAGTCAAAGTCGTCTGCAAGAGAGATCAAATCAGGCTCCAAAAGTGAGTTTGATGACGTAAGTGAAAAATTATGAAAACAAATAGGATTAGTTTTGTAAAATGAAAAACATAAAGGGGCATATTGAAATCCACTCCAAACATGAGACCAGAAGTGTAATTTGACCATAAGTATATTATGTAAAGTTAGGATTCTATTCATAGTTATTAGGAAAATATTTCACAGTTATTTCAAAATAAAAGCACAAATCTGATGACAATTTAATGATGAATTCAAACACTTTATGAAGTTACCCCAATTTGAAAAAAAGCAACCTTACATGTAAAACCAATTGAAAAAAAAAACATTAAATGAGCCAAATCTAATATAAATAGATATGAACTTTATACCTGTGCTTATATACGACATCAATTATAGTGACTGATACACTCTAAAAGAAAAGCTTATCATAAATCTCAAGTGCACACAAGTCATATCAAGTTCAGCTGAACATTAAGCCAAAAACAAGGTGGTATAAATGTCAAAAACTCGAGTCTTCAATCACTCAAGTTTCAAATATATACAAGACTACAAAATGGCTAAACTAGTTTAAATTCCTAACACAAATTTATCAATAGTTTGGCATACACTTGAAGTAGAAATCAAGACCTTTCATCTGGAACAAAAAAATCAAACCTAACATCAACAGAACCAGAACTGTCTCCAATATCCTTGTACTCAATGTTTGTTATTGTCCCATATTCATCCACATCTTGATATCCCGGCTTAACTCGCCGAACAGGCACTGTGACGGAGTAAATTGTTCCGAGATCTGTATCAGAAGAGACACTCAACTGCACTTTGTCCTGTGACTCTATTTCCACAAAATCTGACAAAGCACGTACAATGTTGTTAACAATTTTCCTTTTTGCCTCGTCACTTACTTCACATCGATCAGAAAACAAAATCATCTTCAATCGTTGCTTGGCAATCCTAGCATTTGAGCTTTTTCTAGATACTGCAGATGGGAAAACTATTCTCCAAGCTAAGCTTAATCGCTCAAAGAAGCTCATATTAATAGCATCAAGGAGAAAGTTTTCAGCTTCTTCGCTAACAAACTTTGGCGAAAGCTTATGATTTCCACTAACTCCAAAAACTGGCTTGCAATGACCATGGATATTGTGTCGCTTAATTGCCATGCTAGGACATTTTGGCACAAACTCAGAAATGCTAGATGCTCCACTCAAGGAACCATAAAAATCCACCTACATCAGATAAAAGCTTTTGTGTAAGGCAGGTGAAGAAATTTCCAATCTACCTAATGACATCCACACGATCAAGTATTCCTAATTTTTTTTAATCATGACTGAAATTAAGTAATTACAACAGCAAATGATCGTTTAAATGTCGGGTAAAGGCAAATTACATAGCTCTCCCTCAGTACATAGCTTCCTCTCCCTGTCTGAGTATATTTGCATACTCTCAGACACCAAGTTACAAATCATGCATGATAGTTAGGTGAATCAGTTCCTTCATCACTTTCAACCAGCCAGAAGGAAAGAAGACAAACATCAAATAACTCTACAAGCCACAGGACGCAAAGTGCCTATCCCAAAAGCCATTCTTTAACATCTAGTATATCTTCTGGAAGCCTCACTGGGATTAGTCACTGTTCCTGACGGTGGATACCCTTGGTTTATAAAAAAAAAAAAAAAAAACAGACTACCCCCCTAAAACATTAACAAACAACAATCTTTTGCCATGTGTAAAGGTCAGGCATTGATGATGCCTATGATGAAACATAGTCCTCGTAGTTTATATCATTCAGATACAATATGTAAGAGAACCAAATTTTATCAGCAACAAAGTTAAACAGCTAGGATTATCATGCAAGAAGTTACTTAAACGCACAAAAAGCTAAACCTAGCTTCAACTATTATCTCCGCAACCATCTCCAAAATTGCCTCTATTTTCTCTCAAGTCAATTTTAAGAGTAACACCACAACTGGAGGTTAAATTTTTTTATTTCAACATAAATAACAAGTTATACTGCTCCAAGTCCAACTGAGCCTACCATCGACCTCTACAACTGCTTACTTAACAGAGACAGCAAATACAATATTAAATTCAAAGAGAGAGAAAGAGAGGAGGGAAAAAAAAGCTTGAAGTGTAAACGGTCAATTATCTAAGAGTGAGACCTGAAATTTCAAAACCAAATGGAAAAATCAACGACCCAGTAGCAACAATCACGAAACGAAGATAAACATCTTGAGAGACAAATTATCCAACAAGACAATTTAACAAGTCCAAAACCCTTAAACGGCCAGATTTGTAGTTGGGGAAACGTAGTAAAATTGGGGGTTTGTCATCACTTTAAACCTCATATACGTTCGGACCAAAATTATCTTGTTAATTAAACCATACGAGACATTATCAGAAATCAGATGGTTAAAACCGCAAGAAAGATAGACCCATTGGCCCACGAGACATAGAGAAATAGGGAGATTATAAAAAAAATGAGAAAAATATACCTTGGGGGATTGCAAGGAACTACGACGAGTGTAAGAATGATGAAGAGGAAGTGTTGCAGAGACTCTTAGATCGCTAGAAATCGCCATGGTTGGTTTTCTTCGTATTTCAGCTTCGACTGAGAATTTCAGTATCGGCTCTCTTTACAGTATACTCACTGTCTCGCTCTCTCTCTATCTCTATCACTTGTCTGTTTCTTTTGTTGTTGCTTTTTTTTATCAAATAAACTTTCTTTTTCTTTTTGAATATATACACGAGAAAATTAAAACTTAGGAGTTAGGAGAGTATTTAATGACTTTGGAATATTATAAATATATATATATATATAATTGAACTAGAAAAATAAAAACCTCAAGCTAAAAAAGTTAACTATTAGCAAAAGATTTGTTAATTGTTTAGTTTTACGACATACTTATTTGCTAACAGGTCAACAAGTTATTTTGGTCCTAAATATATACTTTAATGTTGATATTGGTTCATTATGTTTTAAAATGTTTAAATTGATCTTAAATGTAGACAAAATATTTTATTTTGATCGTAAATGTTGGTAAAATATTTCATTTTGATCCCAAATTATTGAATTCGATCATATATCTCTCGTCTCTCATTTTAAATTCAAAGGACATGTTAAAAGGAACTTGTAGCTCTGAAGTCGTCGCATTCAAATTTGAAACGAGAGAGATATATATGATCAACTTTGTTTGTTTGACCATGAAATGAGTAGTCTGCTTTTAGAACCGATTTGACCTTGTTTGTTGACGACCCCAACTGGATAGAGAAAGTACTTTTTGAGAATAATACGTAGCTCTAAACTCGTCACATTTGAACTTGAAATAAGTCATATTCACTAGTTTGCACCAAAATAAACATTTTACCAATATTTAGGACCAATTTAAACATCTTGAAACATAATAGACCAAAATAAACATTAGAACATAGTGTAGGACCAAAATAAACCTTTAACCTTTGCTAACATGTCTTGGTTTGAAAGTCTGATGGCATTACATTAACAAAAATTGAATAAATTAAAAAAAGAAATACAGTCTTTTATCAACATCTTTAAATTGAAAAAAAGTAAATAATATAATTTTGGCAAAAGCACCCATTTCGTCCCCAAACTTTACACCAGTTGTCAATTTCGTCCCCAATCTTTTCTTGTTGTCAATTTCATCCCCAATCTTTCACATTTTCGTCAATTTTATCCTTTGACTAACTTCTTTTAATAAATTAACAACAGACTGTATCTTGTTTTTCAATCTGAGTTAGGATTTGAGTTTCTTTTTCTATCAATTTTATATTATATATTGTTAGCCACATAGATTTCGTCGTTAATATTTGACTAATGTAAGAGCAAAGGATAAAATTGACAAAAATGTAAAAAATTGGTGACGAAATTGACAGCTAATGTAAAGTTTAGAAACGAAATGTGTACTTTTGCCTATAATTTTAATAACGCTAATTGAAGTTCTTTGATTTAATTAGTTTATTCATCTCTATAATTTACGTTAACTTTCTCTATAATTTTAATTTTTATATTTTTTTCATGATGTTTACCCTAAATTTTGTTATGGTTTTTAATGTTTCTTCTGTTCCATTTTGGTTTTTAATGATTTCCAACAGTGTCATTTTCACTCTTAATTATTGAATGCGATCATATTTCTCTCATTTCAAATTCAAGTAGAATGAAATCAAAATTACAAGTTACTCTTAATGAGTTCTTTTTTTTTTGTCCAGTTTGGACCATCAACAAATGAAATCATATCGAACCTGCAATTGGTGCTCAAAGTGAGTCGCTCATTTTATGAAGTTGGTCATATCTCTTTTTCAAATTTGAATGTGACTAAATTGGAGTTACAAGTTACTCTTGACCGTTTTTTTCTCTATCTAGTTGGAGTAGTTAACAAACAAGTTCAAATGGTAAGTTAGTATTTATATTTTGATTAAACCCACTTTCAGAGTACTATTTGACTACGTTTGCTAACTGCCCCAACTGGACAGAGAAAGAACGAGTCAAGGTAACTCATAGTTTCAATTTCATTACATTTGAAATTGAGATGAGAGAGATATGTCTAACTTTGTGAGATGAGTGACCAGCAGCTCAATTTCAGGCTTAATTTGATCTCATTTGTCAATGACCCTAATTAGAAATAGATAAAACCTATCAAGAATAACTTGTAGCTCCGATTTTGTTACATTTAAACTTAAGAAAGAGAGATATGATCAAATTCAATAGTAAGGGATCAACTGTGAAACTTACTAAGGACCCAAATGAAAATGTTGAGAAACATTAAGACCAAAACATAATAGAAAAAATATTATGGATCAAAACAAAAGTTTAGATAAACATGAAGGACCAAAATCAAATTTTGACCATTATCTAAAACCTACTTTGCGAGAAAAAGCAACACCTACAAGATCAACAAGAAAATAAGAACTCAAAAAGCTAGGCATTACATAAAAAATAAGGTAAATTATACTTTGGTACCCTATGTTTTGGTCATATTTCAATTTGGTACTCTGTGGTTTAAAAAATGACATTTTAATATCCTGTGGTATTCTTCGTTAGCACTTTGATACTAAAGTGTAATTTACCCTAAAAAATAACAAAGCCATTCCTCTCCTCGCCAAGGTATTAGCACAAAAATTCCCTTCAAATGGACATAATGGACCTCAAATAGTTGCAGAACCCTAAGAAAAGTGAACCATGAGATTCATTTACAGCTAGAATTTCTCAAAATTCCATCTCCATAGATGTGGCCATAACTACCATATAAAGAGCTTACATTGGTTTCTTAACTTATTTTGTTAACCAGACCTCTTATTTATTTTAGATTGAGAAGGATTCCATTGTCCATGAAGATGGAATTGCATTCAGTATGATAATAGTGTTTATATAGAATTGAGTAACTGGTGTCTGTATCATATCAATGAATACCCTAAATACCTATAAAATTGTCATCCCCACATTTAATTATATTTTACAACTGAGCATCAAATTATATAATTATATTAGATAGCTTAAATGCTTAATAACAAACATGAAAGCTGGACTTACATTCAACCCAGATTCCCATTTCCTTTTATTTTTGCAAGAAAAAATACATGACAAAAAGGAAAAACAATGTATCATTTCAAGTTCTCAACTTTGGTTGAATCATCATCTGAGACAGTTCAATGAGATAATATGTAAGACCTGGAGTTTTGGAATTTAGTTTTTGGGTGCTTAGAAATAAAATAAGTGATTTTTAGAATTTTAGATGGATTTTCAGGCTAGTTTTAGACCAGAATTAAGAATTTTTAGATTACAATTTTTAGAAATTAGTGAACCCAAAAATTTAGAATTTTAATTGTCATATTGGAAATCCCCATATTTTTTTTGGCTTGTGGTAAAAATTTGGGAGCAAACGGAGTTTAAAATTTTATCTGACTTTTATTTTGGTACTGCGATAGAACACTTTCGGGTAAGAACTGAAAGGTTTTGGAGGTGGAGTTTTCCAAAATAAAATTCATATTTGGAATCTACTCTTCGAAACAAAGCTAATGATATAAATTTTGTCTATAAACTCTACTTCTAAATTTTTAAGTTTTTAGGGACTAATTTGAAAAGGTTTGAAACTTTCTGGGTATTTTTGTGATTTCAACCTTAAAGACTATATCAGAATTCCTTTTCTTCCCCTTGATCTTCTGAAATTAAAAAAAATAACCCCACACCAACTTCAAAAGCCTCACGAGTCCCACTTCTTTTCTCCAAAAAAACGCATCTCCTCCTTCTTCTAGACTCTTCCGTCGCTGCCCACCTCCGTTGGTTGCCCAGACGACGTCGCCGCCACTGCTAGGCGTCGGAGAACATCGCCGGCGACCTCCCTCATGGTGGTGGTCGTCCCTCCTTCCTTGGTTTGTGCCTCTCTTCTCCATTTTTCTTCTCTTTTCCATTCATGGGTTTAAATTGGTTGCTTATATGGATTTCTTCAAATTTTTGCTGGATTCTTGACCTTAGTTAATCATTGAGCTGCACTCTTCATTCTTCCCACCTCCATTTTCATCTTGGAAACCATATAAGCTTGGGCAATCTCTTCCATCCTCCATTTTCGGCCAAAATTTGGGTATGTTTCAAAACCATCAATTTTATCATTGTTTCTTGACTTTCTTGATTGGAATGAATCCTTTGATGATAGTATATTAGGTTGGGTATCTTTGGAAGCCATTAAAACTCCAAAATATTGAGATTTGGGACTGTTTTTACTCTAGGGTTTGTAAGTGACGAAAATTGGGGTTTTTGGTCAAATCTCTTTATTTTCTTGAAATTGTTAGTTTGGATGAGTTCATTGGATAATAAAAATGAGTTCTAATGCATT
>QANZ01049388.1:117220-130264 GCA_003254925.1 Chamaecrista fasciculata
TGGAAAAGGATGTTAGAAACCCCTGGGGACGGCGATACGTAACGCCCAGGTAGATATGAAAAACGAAATGGATATGAGAACCCATTGGGGACGGCGATACGTAACGCCCAAGTGGGAAAGAAAATGGATATGGAAATGACAACTCCCTGGGGACGGCGATACGTAACGCCCAGTGGATAAGGAAATAGAAATGAAGATGATTATGTAAATAAGAAACCCCTTGGGGACGGCGGTACGTAACGCCTAGGTGGGAAGTGAAATTAGTAATACGAATGCTGGGGACGGCGATACGTAACGCCCAGCCAAGTTTTGATGTTTGATGTGTCTATTGTAAGGAAACTTAATTTAGTTGTGGATTGATAATTGCGTGCTGTTGAATATTGGGATCATCGATATTGGATATGTTCATTATCTTGAACGGTTGAGACGATATCATTGAATTGTAATATCATTGTTGTTTACTTTACAAGAAAGTGCTAAAGATGTGAGTGTTGATGGATTCTTGCGTTTGTGTTGTGTATGTGTTTGCTCTCATAGTACCGGTTGTGATAATAATCGAAGATCTTTACTTTAGTCCCATTGATTGTGTGTGGTTCCCACGGGTTGTGACAATGCTGTGTGTGCTTTCTATTGCTGGAGATAGAGTTGAAATATTGATGATGTGATAAACTTGTGATTAAATGGTGAATTGATTGCTAAATATGGGTTTATATTGGAATTCTGAAAGCTCTGTTGATTTTGTGATGCTAAATTCTGTTCTATTTAACACCAAGTGAATTTGTGAGGTCAGGACCTTTGATTGTCTGAATGGCATTGGTTGAATTATTTTTGCATTATATATTCGCTATCCTACAGGTAGATTCCATCGAGGTAATCATCATTTGGTTGTACATGACCTTATATAAACTTGTTTTTGAAATAGGGTGAGGGTTTCATTTCAAATTGGGAATTTCATATGACTGTTTCTTTTACTAGATCACTTTAGTTTAAAATAACCTATCTAGGACTTGATTGTTATTACTTCTACAAGTATGATTGGAAAGAGATCTATATCCCTAATATCACGATATTTTACTTAGTTTCTAAGTTACTAATGAGTTCTTCTTTCACTCAATGATTCTAAAAGGCTTAATTGCAAAGCCCTCATGAATTATATTTCTTGGAAGGATTTAAATATTTTAACCGATCAAACGTTTTGATTATTGAACGGAGTTTTGAAAGTCGAGTCCGTAACTCGACCACAATTCCAAACTTTACTTTAACAAAACTTGAAAACTAATTTTATCATCTTCTTTATTAAACTCTTTATTACAAGTTTATTTTCTTGAACTAGTCTTCGAAGTATGTTTTTATTAAAATTTCTTTGGGCCATAAGGTTTCCTTAAACTCATAGTTGTTCTTGTATTTTAAATTATTTTAAAGGGTCAATAGCTATCTCTAGTCAAATTGTTCAAGTCTTGTTATTTGATTCATGTATTAACTGTTGTATATGTTGGATTATTCGATTATATGGGTGTTAATGCGAATTATTTGTTGACGATGAATGTTAACCTTGTTGGTGATCCCCTCCCTACGTGGTGATGTCCTACACCACGACTGAAATGGGTTAGCCACTCACTGAGTTTTGACTCACCCCTCGTTAAATTTTTCTTTTTAGATACAGGTCCAGATCAAGCCACTGTTTCAGCTCTAGGAGGAAGTCATTCGAGATCCCACACCACTGTTCATGTGGGTGTTTCATTCTTTATTAGAATTGTGCTAAGTTCTACACTGTTGGCTCCACTAGTACTTAGAGAGAGAATCTGTGGTTATGTATTATTATCATTTTGTGCGAGATGCTTATATGAGAGATTGACTAATTGTGTATTTTGTTTGGTTGCATTGAAATGATAGTTACATCGAGTTTATAAATGCTAAGTATTGTAAAGAATATATATGTTATGACTTATCAAGATTATGCTATGAATGATTGTTATGGATTGTCTGTGGGTAGGCTTACGGCGTGGGACAGGCCCATGTCGGTGCCGGTCACGTGCTCCCACAGAGGGGGTCGTGACATAATAAGTGATCAGAACAGCAATGGAATACATTTCATTATTTGTGGCAAAAGAAAAAGGTGATTAAATCCTACTGTATATAACAACTTTATAATAATAATTAATGATCTAGAAGATGGTAGTAACAGAGATAAGAATACCAAAAAAGACCAATGTCCTAAAAATTTAGAACTCTAATACTCTAAGAGCATCACGAGGTGTATCATAAACATCCTTTGGCCTTGATTTCTTTACACCAGCAGTGAACCAAACCTTATCACATTTATAGCCTTCAATCGCCACACTTGTTACTTTAACCCAAACAAGAACCTTTGTTTTCATTCCCTCAATTCGTGTGAGCTTCCCCTTTGTGAGAACCCCTTTCACTCTGGTCGCATACCTTAGTGTTGAGGAGTCCTTGAAGCTCGCTTCGCATGCGGACGACAAGTACACAATCAGCTTACCCTTGGTTTCATCAAAGTCGTAACAGATTATGTTCTGGGGAAAGAACCCCGGTGGCAAATTATACTCTCAGAAGAGATTCGGTAGGCTTTTCAGCGGCTTGCCTATAGGAGAAGAGTAGAAAAACAAGGGACAGTGATCGTTAGAAAGGATAAATAGATACATTACTATTGCATCAAATGAAGCAATGCTAACATACAGCATCTCTAATTTCACTTCCATTACCACATAATATAATCACCCCAGAAAAACCCCACCCACCAGTTCTATGTTTTCACAAAAAGTTAAGTGATCCAGTTCATTCTTAAAAATGTAGGATACGATATCTTCTCACTAGCAAATTCTTTTTTTATTTTTTGATGAAATCTTCTTGCTAGTAATTGGTTAAAAAAATTATAAGGTGAGTGACGGGCTAAAGTTAGGCCCTAACATAAGAATTTAATTGTTGTTTAAAGAGGGGATCTTGTAGGAGTAAAAGTCAATGTGTGTTTAGGGATGTGCACTTGTGAGGAGATAATTAATCTTTGTATAAGTAAGGGGAATGTCATGTTTTGTGATTGATGTCCTTGGTCTGCATGTGTATAAACAGAAATCCATGGCTCTAATAAATTTTTTTTTTTGGCCAGATTGACTCTAATAATTGGCTAATTACTATTATGAGATATCTTGAAATTAGGAACTTGCACACTATATGTGCAAGTGAAAGGGTTTAAGAAGTGTTTCCCGTAGAAAATTGTATAAGTAGATACTTATGAATGTATATTGAAGGTTAAGTGTATGAATATGTGAAATAAAGATGTATCTAAACATGAATTCTTCTGATTTTCATGCCTCATCTAATAAGTCCTTCTCGTGCATATGTTGATTCTGTTGCAGGGTTTTACAATCTTTGACAAGGATATTAGCTTTTGGTACCGAAGTTATTGAGTTAATATACAAATCAGAATCATAATATGAAATGAAGCTCGCGCTTACCATAAAGAGAATTTTGCACGATTCAACCCTGCAACTTCGTCTTCAATGGAGATGTCTCCATTATTCTGTTTACCAACATCAACACGCGCCGCCACCCATGGAATCATCGGAACTCGCTCAAACCTTTGACTTCGGCCACTCAATTTTCTCAAACCCATCTTTCTTTCTTCTCCAAATTTGCAGAAACATAAGTTCTCTCAAGAAAGTCCACGCATTGCTCATCGTTCACGGCCTCACTGACGACCTTCTCTGCGACACCAAGCTAGTCAGCCAGTATGGCTCATTTGGGTTTCTTCAATATGCTCGCAAGGTGTTCGATAAAATGCCAAGCCCAGATTTTTATTCTTGGAAGGTCATGCTTCGATGGTATTTCTTGAACAATTTGTATTCCGCGGTTGTTTCTTTCTATACACTTATGAGGGTGTCCGTCCAAGGTTTTGACGAGGTGGTTTTTTCTTGTGTCTTGAAAGCTTGTTGTGAGTTGCGTGATGTTGTTGAAGGTACGAAGGTACATTGCCAAATTGTTAAAACCAACACTACGGGTAGTTTTGTGATGACGGGTCTTTTGGATATGTACTCAAAGTGTGGACAGGTTGAAAGTGCCCGAGAAGTGTTTGATGAAATGTTTGATAGAAATGTGGTTTCTTGGAGTTCAATGATTGCAGCGTATGTGCAGAATAATTGTATGCAAGAAGGGTTGATCTTATTCAATAGAATGAGAGAATGTTTTGTTGAAGGTAATCAATATACTGTAGGAAGTGTACTCACGGCATGTTCAAAGTTAGGGTATCTACATCAAGGAAAGTGGGTTCATGGTTATGTAATGAAAAATGGGATTGAACTTGAACATTTCTTGGCAACATCTCTTTTGGACATGTATGTGAAGTGTGGGGACATCAGCGATGCTCGTTCTGTTTTCGATGAGCTTTCAACTACTGAACTTGTTTCCTGGACAGCAATGATTGTTGGGTATACTCAGAGAGGTCATCCAGAAAAGGCATTAGAGTTGTTCAGAGATGAAAAATGGGCAGGTCTTATGCCCAATGCTCTCACCATTGCGAGTTTGCTTTCGGCATGTGCACAGCTAAGCAACACAACTATGGGAAAGTCACTTCACATACTGATAATTAAGCTTAATTTGGATGATCCCACGGTGAGGAATGCTCTTGTCCACATGTATGCGAAGTGCCATATGATCGCCGATGCTCGTGACATTTTTGAGTCTATCTCTCACAAGAATGTAATATCTTGGAACTCGATCATTTCTGGTTATGCCCAGAATGGTTCTTTATATGAAGTTCTCCAACTCTTTAGACGCATGAGATTGGCCTCATTTTCACCTGATGCAGTCACATTTGTCTGTGCTGTCTCAGTATGTGCTTCTGTTGGTGCTCTTGAACCTGGTTCTTCTCTTCAAGCATTGTCTCTAAAGCACGGTCTAGTATCATCTAGCATCTACATTGGCACAGCATTTTTGAACTTTTATGCAAAATGTGGGGATGTAAAATCAGCTCGTATGATGTTTGATGAGATGGGAGAAAAGAATACCGTCACATGGAGCGCGATGATGGGTGGCTATGGCATGCAAGGTGATGGCAGTGGGTCTATTGCACTCTTCAGAGATATGTTGAAGGAGAACTTGGAGCCCAATGAAGTTGTCTTTACAACTATACTAACAGCATGCAGTCATGCCGGAATGGTTAGAGAAGGCTGGAGGTTTTTCAACTTGATGTGTAAGGAACTGAACTTCGTCCCTTCCGAGAAGCATTATGCGTGTATGGTGGATCTATTAGCGCGACCTGGCAATCTTGAAGAGGCATTGGAGTTTATCGACAAAATGCCTGTCCAACCTAATGCTAGTGTCTTGGGAGCTTTTCTCCATGGATGTGGACTTCATTCAAGGTCTGAATTAGGAGAAGATGTACTCAGGAGAATGATGGAGCTGCATCTTGATGAACCTAGTTACTATGTGCTAATGTCAAACTTATATGCTCTCGACGGGAGATGGAGCCAGGTCAAGCATGTAAGAGAGATGATGAAGCAAAGAGGGTTGAACAAAGTCCCTGGATCCAGTGTAGTGCAGATGGATATCGGCAATGACGCCTATGACAAAGTGGCTGCTTTTGGCCAGTAATATATCTATGTTTCGCCTAAGGATCCCCTGTTGTCCAGATCTCATGTTGTCTTCGAGATCTTTATTGTTGGTTTTTGAGGAAGAAATTGATATATGTAAATCTCAATATAACATTATACAAAGAAACGCTTCCTTTGGAAGGTAGGCAACTTTATAGGGAAAACTTTGAAAGTGGACCCGAACTATTTGGAGATGAAGCTGTCAAGAGTCGAGAAGTTGTTTTGCACGGCTATGTGTGGAAGTTGTTTTGAGGAAGAAATTGATTTTTTAGGTTCAATTGGAAGTTGAAAGTGTCCATGTTTTCTTTGGCTTACAAAAAAAAAAAAAGTAATATCTAAAAGATATATAATTTTCACAATTTTTATCATATCAATGAATACCCTAAATACCTATCAAATTGTCATCCCCATATTTAATCATATTTTACAACTGAACATCAAATTATATAATTATATTAGAGATCTTAATAACAAACATATGGAAGCTTGACTTACATTCAACCCTGATTCTCATTTCCTTATTTTTGCAAGAAAAAAAAAATACATGACAAACAGGAAAAACAATGTATCATTTCAAGTTCTCAACTTTGGTTGAATCATCATCTGAGACAGTTCAATGAGACAATAAGTGATCAGAACAGCAATGGAATGCATTCAGTATTTCTGGCAAAAGAAAAAGGTGACTAAATCCTACTGTATATAACAATTTTGTAATAATAATTAATGATCTAGAAGATGGTAGTAACAGAGATAAGAGTACCCAAAATGACCAATGTCCTAATAACTTAGAACTCTGATACTCTAAGAGCATCACGAGGTGTATCATAAACATCCTTTGGCCTTGATTTCTTTACACCAGCAGTGAACCAAATCTTATCAGATTTATAGCCTTCAATTGCCACACTTGTCACTTTAACCCAAACAAGAACCTTTGTTTTCATTCCCTCTATTCCTGTGAGCTTCCCCTTTGTGAGAACCCCTTTCACTCTGGTTGCATACCTTAGTACTGAGGAGTCCTTGAAGCTGACTTCACATGTGGACGGCAAGTACACGATCAGCTTACCCTTGGTTTCATCAAACTCGTAACAGATTATGTTCTGGGGAAAAAGCCCCGGTGGCAAATTATACTCTCGGAGGAGATCCGGTAGGCTTTTCAGCGGCTTGCCTGTAAGAGAAGGGTAGAAAAACAAGATAAAAGTGATTGTTAGTTGGTAAACAGTTTATGAATTAGTCAGATTCACTAAAATGGATTTGACAGTAATCCTACAATAGTAAGCCATCACAAAATGCAGGAAAAGTATGTCAACAAAAGGGTAAGGTTTGAGATAGTTTCTACAGAGGAAAACATAGTATGGTTATTATTAAGTTTAAATATGATGACTACTATAACTAGGATTGTCATTATGCTCATCGATTTACATCTCCTCGGTATGCAGCTACATAATTTCTCCTATTTTTTGGAGGCCAAGTCTACTAAATTGCCCAAAATAAACAGCATTTTGTGAAAACGGTGAAAGAGGGATTTATGTGTTGACAAATTTTGAAGATGTAAAAATGCCAAGCATTTCCAGGGCACACAATCTGTTGCACATTTGCACCAACATTCCTGGAATACATTTAAATATTTAATATGACAAATCTAGACGGAGAACATTTTTATTTGCTTGCGTAAACGAAGATTCAAGGTAAAAAAAATTCATACCTTTAAGTTTGTTAAAAATCCATTTTGCCTTTTCTTCAACAGTACTTGAGAAAGTCTGCAGAAGATCACCCTTTTAGCAAGAACACAAAAATTGTGCAGTAGCATGAAGCTCGGGAATAAAGTTCAAATACTAAATTAGTAGCAGGATATTTCAGTTATTTAATCTATACAGAGATTTGATCCACATCGGTGTTTTGACGCAAGCAATTCGCAAAATTCATAGCAAACCACCATAATGAAATATATAGAGGTTACAAAATATGAACTCTCTGAAGCTGATCTACACAAAATCTCAATAAGACTATGAAATAGTCCGAGTTCCTCTCTTTTATCACGGTATCTGCCTGATTGAAGTGAAATTCAGGAATCAATTGCCCTTAAACAACATCCAGAGATACATACAAGGGTAAACATATAAATTGATCCCTGAAAGATCTACCAGTTAACAATTCAATCTCTCTCCTGAAATTCAAGGAACAAATACATTTAAGTCCTTTTGTCCTTACAAGTTAGTCCCTATAAAATAGACTTAAGGGACTAAATTGTATTGCCTCCAACCTTAGGTACTTTTCTGATTCAGGTGAAAAACCAACCAAATGCTTCAGAGTTCAGACACAAAGAAAGAATACCAAATTATTCCCCTTCCCCTTCCATGGCTGATCTTTATATTCACACCTTCCTATTTCTATTCCTTCGGCCAAAATGTGTGGACATTGGGTTCACAGTAAATTACATGATTCTAATGAATTCAACAATTCAAAGCCCAGAAAATTTCTCAATAAGTTATAAGAAAACAAAACAAACCCAGTTATTCATGGCTCAAGAAATGATTTGTCAGAAAGGAGAAAGAGATACATTACTATTGCATCAAATGAATCAATACTAACATACAGCATCTGTAATTTCACTTTCATTACCACATAATATAATCACCCCAGAAAAACCCCCACTCACAAATTCTAACTTTTTCACAAAATGTTAAGTGATCCAGTTCATCCTTAATCCACATAAGCCTGCCAGATCTAAATCAAGCCAATAGCAACTTATGATAGCCACACATGAATATCAGATATAACCCACATTGCGCCAATCATGACCAGACCCATCCATCAGAAAATGCAGAAATCAAAAGGAAAGACGATTAAAGAAGAAGCAGAAACAAAAAGCAAGCTAAACCCAGAAAATATTATACTCACAGTGATATCCTCCGAGATATTAGAGAACTCCTCCTTGGCTTTCTTGGAAATCCATGAGCTACCCAAACCCACCTTTAAGCTACTGACTTTTGTCAGAGCTTTCTCCATTTTACTTTCTTTCTTTCTTCTTCTTCTTTCCTTCGCTTCCCTTTCTAAGGTAAAGCCAATCTCTCACTGTTTG
This sequence comes from Chamaecrista fasciculata, assembly GCA_003254925.1. Classification (NCBI taxonomy): domain Eukaryota; kingdom Viridiplantae; phylum Streptophyta; class Magnoliopsida; order Fabales; family Fabaceae; genus Chamaecrista; species Chamaecrista fasciculata. The sequence goes on from QANZ01049388.1 coordinate 125,906, forward strand.
GGTCGTTTGGGAGCAGAGGAGGGAGTGATAATGGTATGATTCGCCTTTAGGCATCACATTCGAAGCTGGCAATGAGAAAGGGACAAAATGGGCTGATGCAGACAGAGGAAAGCGGCGTCTCACATTTCTCGATAAAATTAAAATTTATTTTGGTATAACTTTTTTTTTTCTTTCATTTTTGGTAAACTATTTTAGTATGAGTCTTAAACTAATCCATATGTAATTATGTATCTTGACTTTAATTATATTTTTTCCCTTTCAGTGTTGGCTTTTGAATTATGATACAATAATTTAAATCTTGATTTCATTATGATGTTTGTTTTATTTTTGGGAAAATGCTTAAATTGGTTTTCATATCTTAGGTTGAATTTTATTTTGGTCTTAAGTTTTTATTTTACTTTATTTTGGTCTTTACATCTTTTTTATTTATTTTAACGTTATTCCAAAATATAATTTTGTGTGATTTATGTCGCTATCTCTTATCTGGATAGCTAATATAAATGATTTTTCTCCTATACATATTTTAATAAGTGAGTTAGCACATAGAAATAAAAAACAATCTCACTTTGCAATCACAATTAGAGATAAATCTGATTGAGTTAAAAGAAAAAAAAAGATTTTTTTTTTTTCTGAAATATGAGGATCAATTTAAATATTTGACTTTTTATTTTATATTCCAATAAATATTGCTTGAAAAAGGAATTTTGCACCAAAGAATGGGGCAACTCTGTATTATGTTTGATTACTTCATATTCACATTTAAAATCAATTATCATCATCAACCTTAACAAATAATCAAACATTTCAATTAAAATTTAACAATTAAAAAAAATATTTATTTTTTAAAAAATATGGAACTTGTTTTTAATCATAAAAAATAAGAAACTAAGTACTATTAAATAATTTTAATATATATATAGAGTTATGGACATCCCATACTATCAAAGTAATGCTTGATCATGAAGCTATTTTACAATGTCAAAAAAACAGATGCTAGAACACATGGTGGGGCCAGGAAAGCATTATTTTCGAGCTCAAAAGATTGATATGTTCCACCATAACCATAGCATCTTTTTTTAAGGCAAAATACTAATTTCGTCCATAAATTTTACACCAACTATCAATTTTATCCCCAATCTTTTTTGGCTGTCAATTTCGTCCCCAAACTTGACATTAACTGTCAATTTCGTCCCCGATCTTTCACATTTTTGTCAATTTTATCCTTTGACTAACTTCTTTTAATAAATTAACGACAGACTGCATCCTATTTTTGAATCTAAGTTAGGATTTGAGTTTCTTTTTCTATCAATTTTACATTATATATCGTTAGCCACATAGATTTTGTCGTCAATATTTGGCTAAAGTAAGAGCAAAGGATAAAATTGACCAAAATGTGAAAGATTAGGGACGAAATTGACGGCAAAAAAATATTGGGGACGAAATTGACTGCATGTGTAAAGTTTGGGGATGAAATTGACAGCGAAGAAAGATTGGGAACGAAATTGATAGCAGATGTAAAGTTTGGGGACGTAATGAATACTTTTACCTTTTTTTTAAAGTTAGCTTAATACAGAGATTAATTAGTTTGTTTACTTACTATAATGCAATGCATGTTCCTCCACATTTCCTTAGCTATCAAGTCTGGCTTTCATTATTGTAGGTGAGGGAGTTTCCATAATTTGCTGGTCTTTGAGTTCCATACTGATGGTCCTTTCATATTAACTCAAGAACTTTGTATTGCTCATAATTTAGGTCACTTTCAACTCAGTGTTATAAATAGAGTTATCAAAATGAGTCAGACTGATTTATTCGAGTTGACTCGTCACGAGCCACGGCTCACGCAAGCTGGCTCACGTGAGCCAAAAATTTCAGACAAGTCAGGTTTTGTCAACTCGACTCGTCAACTTGGTGAGTCGGGTTAGCCCACTTAACCCACCAGTCATTAAATATTTTTTCTTCAATTTTTCCAATTTTTTTTTCATTTTTTTAAATAAAAAATATTTTTTTTATTAATTTTCTTAATAAAATTCATGAAAATTAAGGCAAATTATACCAATACCATAACTATTCAATACTAATCACTAGTCACTATATCTAAAATTATAAATATATATATATATATATATTTTGAAAATGGTGGGTTGGCTCACCCACTCGCCAACTCATTCGAGTTAGCTCACCACGAGCTGCGAGTTAAGTGAGCCAACCCATTCAAGTTATAATTTTTGACCAGTCGGATTTTCTCAACCCAGTTAGCCAATTTGACGAGTTAAACGAGCCAATCCACAGGATTTGGCTCATTTTGACGGCTTTAGTTATAAAGGCCAAAGTCTTATTTTGGTCCTTCAGGTTTGTTCAAAGTTTTGTTTTGGTCCCTCAATTTTTTTTCATTTCGTTTTGGCCCCTCAACTTTTCAAGAAGTACCATCGTTAGTCCTTCACTCTTTTCTATCCATTTTTTCTGTTAGAAAAAATGGGAAAACTAACTTTAATCTCTAATTTTTTTTTTGTATTAAAGTCCTTTTACTTTTATAATAGGATCAAAATGTAAGAAAAAAATAAATTAGGATTTTAATCGATTTCTCTAAAGAAAAACACAGCATGAACTATTTAAAAAAAAACTTTGTCTTCTTCTTCTTCTTCTTCTTCTTCTTCTTCTTCTTCTTCTTCTCCACACATTTTCGTCGGCGTTAAACGTTTTACGGCCGTTGGTGTCTTTTTCGCCCACACAGTTTTGTCAGCGTCCATGGCAATGGGTCCCGAGAGATATCCCCAAACTTTTTTGCTGGCTAAAGTCGACGCCAATGTCGTCGTCGGTGCTGCGACTAAGGGGGGGTGAGAGAGATCCCGAAAACCTGTGGATGAAGAAGAGGGGGCAAGAGAGATCCATGGACGACGAAGAAGACTGAGGGCCTATTTGGGAAACCATCCCATTTCATTTTAGAGAAAATGATGTTAAATAGGATGTGGAATTATATAAAAGGATATGTCATAATTATGGTTAGTTGAAATAGGTTGATGGATTTTTTTTTTAAAAAATTCTGTAAGAGTAGAAATGGTAAAAAAATAAGGGTTATGCTATAAAAAGCTAGATAGCTTTTGCAATGCAATTTGTAACAGTTAGATCTGCCTTTTTTATAAAAAAGGCAAATCTAACTGCTACAAATTGCATTGCAAAAGCTATCTAACTTTTTGTAGATTTTCCCAAAAAATAATGAAATGAAATGAAGTGATAAGTGTTTGGTTGTGGTTTGAATGAAATGATGTGGAAATGAAATGGTCTTGGAATTTGCGCTAATGATAAATTTTCGGATGATGCTTTGAGGTCCATTTCAAAACTTGAGGGACCAAAACACAACTTTGAGCAGGCATGAGGGACCAAAACGAAATGAAAAGAACTTGAGGGCCAAAACGAGACTTTGAGCAAATTTGAGAGACCAAAATGAAACGAAAAAAATTTGAGGGACCAAAACAGAACTTTGAGCGAACATGAGGGACCAAAATAGGACTCTGACCTAAATATTATTAGTTGAAAATAACATGCCTCGTATTAATGAAAGGTCTGAATTTTGGAAATCTAATGAGAGAAGTGATAACTCTAATAATTTAGAGTTAGTTAATCTTAATCTCAGGTCATTCTAAGGCTTTTATCCATGTTTAAATTGTTAATGAAGCTTAATTGGTGAGTATTTTGTGTTTTATTAATTGTAGATTTTTAGTTTTTAGTCTTAAAGTTTTATTTGTTTTGTTTTCTTTATTTTCGTTTTATGTTGTTCAAGTTAACCAACGATTTTGAGCACTCATTTGATTGATTTTTTCATGTTTCAGGACCTTGAATCATAGCTTGAAAAGTCTAGAACATGTTGAGAGGTCTGCGGTTCTCCATATGAAGCGATTCGGAGCCGAAACGAAGATTTTAGTGTTGCTGAGTTGTCCTGCTCGCCTAGGCTCCCAGTAGCTTACCTAGGTGCCTTGCCCTAGACAGCTCAGCATAAGTGAGTTTTTCTCGCCTAGGCGAGGTGCCGCTCGCCTAGGCGAGTCGAAGGCAGAGTTTCGTATTTTTAGGGTTGTTCAGTGTCATTTCGAGAGAGGGACTAATTTAGACATTGAAGAGCAACCCTAGGAATCAAGTGGAGCTCGAAATTGGTGGGTAAGCTTGGAATCTTGCTTGGAAACTTCATGTATTGGAGGCATTTGGAGTAAAGATTTGAGATTGTACTCTCGATTTTTTCTCATCTCGTCTCTTTTCTTTCTCTTAGGGTTCATCATGATTGTTGTTTCTGTTGGGAATCCTAGGCGCCTAAGGCAGCGGAAGTGAAATTAAAAATTAAAATAAACGCCTAGGTCCTATGATTCCCGA
>QANZ01049390.1:0-16449 GCA_003254925.1 Chamaecrista fasciculata
CGAATTGGGCCTTTATTTTTGAATTATAATATTAAGTTTAATATTGTAAATCAAAAGATATTTTGAGATATCTAAAAGATATCCAATATCTTAGAGATATCCTAATTGGATTAGGATTCCCTAAAACTAGGAATGAGAACACTATAAATAGAGGCACTAGGCGCCTATCTCAGAGATAACTCACAACACAGATCAATTCTTGGTCAGACCAAGAATTTCGCCTAGAGCATCTATAAAGAGTGAAAAATCGCCTAAGCCCAATCAATCTTAATAATCAAGAACACTTCTTGATTGTTCAAGAATCATAGATATAGTTCCTATATTCACTTGGGAAGAAGTGAAGGAGGCTAGCACCTAGGCATCTGCCAAACTGCTCGTGTGGATTACTGGTAGAGGAAGGACACTCTGTGGACTTCTCAAATTCGCGAACACGATAAGTCACCGATCAAAACTAGGTAAACATCTTTTCTTACTTAGTATAAACATAGTTAGTGGATCCTGGAAGGAATCACAGAGTTAGCTTTTAGTTTTATTTGCGTTTTAGTCCAAAATTTTTAATTTCTTCCGCTGCGCTCCCTCTGTGATTTCCCAACAGAAACTTCATACGTTCCCTCGAGCGCCGACGCCTCCTGCCCCTCTGGATTTTCAAAGAGAATTTGAAGCCGGACTAAGCTTCAAGTTGTTTCTTCTTCTCACTTATCTCTTATTCATTAATTTCAAATTTCTTTGCGAGATAAGTGTGGGGGAGGAAACAACTCTGGTAGGTTAGCTTTTACTGCTTTCAGTATTTTATTTTATTTTTGATTTCGTTTTCGTTCGGCTAACCAAAGTGATTTGGTCAGTTTGGATCAGCCTAAGTTATCTTATTGCTTTCAGTTTTTAAATTTTCAGTTTTTATTTTGGTTTTTGTTTTTGAGTCACACTCCCTGATCATTATTATTTGAACTCTTAAAAAATTATATTCTCCTCCGGTCTAGAAAAGGGAATTTATGTCCTTTTGTTAATAGCCTTTTGAAAAATAATTTATTTCTGCTTTGTTTATTATTTCCCCCTTTTATTTTATTCATTTTCCTTGTGCATTGAGGACAATGCGAGCTTTAAAGTGAGGGGGAGGGGTAAACTTTGCAAGTTTATCTTTATGGGCTATTTAATAATTTAATTTCTCGTTATATATTTAAAATTTTTCCCAATCTTAAATTTCCTCTTTTCTTTCCCTTATTTTTATTTTATTGCCCTTAAACATTGAGGACAATGTGTATTTCTAAGTGTGGGGGAGAGAAGAGTGAAATTCACACTCTTATCTTAGTTCTTTACTCCTATTTAATTCTAACATTGGGGACAATGTTAAGTTTTAAGTGTGGGGGAGAGGAGTAAGTTAGAGTAACTTACATTTTGGTTTACCCAAAAATTTTAAATTTTAGGTACTATTTTGAAAATCTTATAAATTTTAAAATTTAAAATTATTATTTTTGCCTATCTATCTTGGTGCTTGATTTGAATATTCTACACTTTTATTTTTCACTTTTTGAGTAGAATTCGAATTAGTTGAATTTTAATATGTTTGTAAAGTCTTGAGTGAACAATTTTCATATTTATGATAAAAGTTTAGTCTTAGTTGTTTTCTATAGCTTTAGAATAATCTAAGTAATTTTCTAGGTTTAGTAGTAGTGTTTGATTTTTGTAAACCAATTTGAGAGAAACCCAGCCAAGTTGGAAGTTTAAGCCTAAATATTTCCTATCTTTTGAGTGATATTTTAGTCTCTTAGTTTTGTTTTCTCTAGACCTTGTCTTAATTCTTGGTCAAAGCTTTATGTGATTAAATATCCTTAATATGACAGAGACACTTGTTTCTTTCCCCTTTTATCCCAAACATTAGCCATAAACACATTATCCCTTGTTAGCCCCTTTGAGCCTTTTTCATTAGGTGTTTTAAATATGATTATGAACATTTCTTTTAGTAGAAGTTGTTGCCATAATCCTTGTTTTGTTTTCATCTCTCTTAAGATTGGGTTTGCCAGTTTTATTCAGAAAAATCTATATGAGAAAAAAAAAGTATCTTGCTAAATAAAAAGAAAAGAAAATCAAAAGAAAAGCAAGAGAAAAAAAAAAGATTGGCCAATCAAACAAAAGAAGAGAGTATTGTGCTTATTGACTCTCCATATATATGTGCTTCAAGTAAGATTGGCAATTTCCCTTGGAAAAAGAGGATAAGGATTTCATGAGGATGATGGTTATCAATTATAATAATTTGGAATTTTGTAAGTCTAACACCAAATTCCCTTTCTTTTTCATACACCATCTCTATATAGTCTTTTTCCCATTCATTACAACCCTATAAAGACCTCTTGATTTTGGATAATTTAACACTTGTGGTGGAGACCTTGAGAATTTTTACAAGCCTATGGTATGAAACTTAGTCTAAGGAATGACTTGAGAGAAAATACCCAATTAGTGAGGAGAGCGATACACTTTTGGAATTGGTCTTATAGAAATTAGATCGCGCTGCTTTACAGAGTTACTTACTTGGTGAATTCTCTAGCTCTAGGTTATGACTATGTGCTGGCCTTGAATCATGAACTTGGGAAAGTTCCTTGATCCTTTGGCATGTTATCTTTTCTTCTACTTCGTACCTTTGCCAAAGAGTGCAAAGTCTTAAGTGTGGGGGATTCGATCAGCCCAAATATTGATATGTTATTTGGTCTTCTTTTAACGTGTTTATAATGCTAATATATTGTAATTAGACCAATTAATATGTTAAATGGCTGCACTAAGGTATGACATAATAAAATGGATAAAAATAGGTTATTTAGCGTTTATTTATTGTATTTTATAAATAAGTTCTATTTAATGGGTTTGCCAGTATTTCAGATATCCGAACAGGGTCTAACCAAAGGGAAACATCTAGAATCAGCGAGAGGATCACAAAAAGCACAAAAAGTTTTGCGCCATCGTGTTGGGCCGCCGGCCAAAATCAGGACTTCCAGCGGCGCGGGACTCTGAGAAGAGTATGACGTCAACAGATAGTGTCGAGATGAATGTTCCTCGTGATGTGGTTTTCTCAGAAGACACATTTCCTTTCCTAGAAACTTCGACTTCAACAGATAGTGTCGAGATGAATGTTCCTTTAATAGCTAATGAGCTTGAGGAAGATAGTGAGTTTGACGTCAGGGGGCAACATAGTGGATACACCTACAGATCATGTACAACAGTTGGATGATTTAGATGAATCAGGGGTCCCAGAGTGTGAATCACTTGGGCGTGGACACCGTCGAAAAGAATCTTCAGTTCATCTGCGAGATTATGTCCTACACACCGTGCGAAGTTTAGGACCACCCGTCAAGACTTCATCACCTACACCTCAGCCCTCCTCAGGTACTCGTTATCCTATTGCTCATTATATAAATTGCAATAATTTCTCTTTGGGCAACAGAAACTTTCTTGCAACCATTACAGTAGAACAAGAGCCTTTACATTACTCACAAGCAGTAACGGATTCACTTTGGAGAGACGCTATGCGTAGTGAAATAGATGCTCTCGAAGCTAATGAGACGTGGGACATTACTGATCTGCCTGCACACAAGAAAGCCCTTGGGTGTAAATGGGTTTACAAGATTAAATATAACTCTGATGGTAGTGTAGAGTGTTACAAAGCTCGATTAGTCACTCTTGGAAATCATCAAGTCGAGGGCGTTGATTATACCGAAACATTTGCACCAATGGCCAAGATGGTTACGATTCGAGTCCTTCCTGCTGTTGCTGCAGCCAAAGATTGGGATGTGCACCAAATGGATGTGCACAATGCATTTCTTCATGGCGATCTTCGTGAGGAAGTCTATATGAAGATGCCTCTAGGATTCCGAGTTGAAGGTTCTAATAAGGTGTGTAGGCTACGAAAGTCTCTTTATGGTTTGAAACAAGCCCCACGTTGTTTGTTCGCCAAGCTCTCTACTGCTTTGATCTCTTATGGGTTTAACCAATCCCGATCTAACCCCTCCTTGTTCACTTTCACAAAGGGAGACGTATAGCTGATTGTTCTTGTATATGTTGACGATCTCATTGTTGCCGGCAACAATGTTGATGTCCTCAAGAAGTTCAAATTATATCTTGGTGATTGTTTCCACATGAAGGATCTTGGCATTTTAAAATATTTTCTTGGTGTTGAAGTAGCACAAGGCCCACACGGGTTTGTTCTCTCTCAACGCAAATATGCCTTAGATATTATTGCTGAAGCAAGACTTCTTGGATCCCGACCAGCAGAGACACCGTTGGAGCAAAACCATCATCTTGTCCTTTCAACGAGCACTCTCTTACCTGATCCCCAGTCATACCGACGCTTAGTGGGACGTTTGATCTATTTTTGATTTACTCGGTCAGACATATCTTATAGCGTACATGTGTTATCTCAGTTCATGCAGACACCACGACGAGACCATTGGGATGCGGCATTAAGAGTGGTGCGTTACTTGAAGGGGACCCCCGGTCAAGGGATTCATCTTGATCGAAATTGTGATCTTCAGCTCCGTGGGTGGTGTGATGCTGACTGGGCTGGATGCCCTCTTACACGTCGATCTCTCACTGGTTGGATGGTTTTCCTTAGACAATCACCAGTGTCTTAGAAGACGAAGAAACAACACACGATGTCAAGATCTTCGGCTGAAGCAGAATACCGTGCCATGGCTATGACATTGTGCGAATTGAAATGGTTGAAAGCTGTTCTCGCTGATCTTGGTATATCGCACTCAAAGGCCATATCTCTTCAGTGTGACAGCCAAGCTGCCCTCCATATTTCTCAAAATCCGGTTTTTCATGAACGAACCAAACACATTGAGGTTGATTGTCACTTTGTTCGTGATGCTCTTCTTGATGGTACTATCAGTCCCTCTTATGTCCCATCTACCACACAGCTTGATGACATTTTCACAAAGGCTTTGGGAAGAAGTCAATTCAAACTCCTTCTTAGCAAGTTAGGCATTCTTGATCTTCATGCACCAACTTGAGGGGGGTATTGGAGGGATATATTATTATAAGATATTATTAGATATTATTGTTAGTTTATTGATATGCATTTTGCAATTTGAATTAGGAAATCTTATTTGATTTATTTGCACCATATTTTCATGTATATATACATACCATCCAAAGTGAATAAAGAGAACAAGTCAATTTTGCCAATTCTTTAGTTTGGTTTAACAAATTGTCATTTAATTTCGTCATTATAAAATGTTTTGGTTGGACTTAGGTATTTGTTTGGTGGCTAGATAGCCTATATATCCAGAGAATTCTTGTTTAACGAAATGATAATGAAATAGTTGAAGGAAGATGCGCATCGTGGTCTCAATCTTGTGTGTGAAACAATTGAAGAGTTTAGACTACACAAATAGGAGGCAGAATATAGGTAGGTGGTTTCTGATATCATATCATATCACAAAATATACGTAATAATAGTAAATTTATACATAAAACTATTTATTTTTTTTATAAACTTTACCAATAAAAATAACATACATGCTACACTATTTTTTTATGATTAATTATTAAAAAATATAATATAACTTGTAATTAAAAGAAGGTAAAAGTACTAATTTTGTCCTCAAACTTTACACCAATTATCAATTTCATCCCCAATCTTTTCTTACTGTCAGTTTCATCTCCAATGTTTTACATTTCAGTCAATTTTATCCTTTGACTAACTTCTTTTAATAAATTAACGATAGATTGCATCATGTTTTTCAATCTGAGTTAGGATTTGAGTTTCTTTTTCTATCAATGTTACATTATATATCATTAGTCAATTAGAGTAATAAATACTTTAGTTCTAAAGATAAAAGGCTATAAAGTGCACTTTTGGTTCCATAACTGTGGCAAAGGTCTCAATTTGGTCATAATTTTTTTGTTGCAGTTTTGGTCCCACAACTTTGGCAAAAGTCTCAATTTGGTCCCATAATTTCTTTTATTGCAATTTTGGTCGCATAACTTTTGAAAAAGTCCATCCATTATATGACGTTAAAGATGATTTGGCATGCTGAGTTGGATGATGAGGTGGCAAATATGAATGAAGTTATGGGATGGATAGAAATCAGCTTGGGACCAACGATGTGATATTTTCAAAAGTTATGGGACTAAAATTGCAACAAAAAAAATTATGAGACCAAATTAAGACTTTTATTAAAGTTAACCAAAAGTACACTTTAGCCTGATAAAATTTCGAATGCGAGTGACCAATGTTATTAGAATATTTTTTGTTGGAGAATTTTTTTATCATAGTACCTTCTATGTATAAATAAAGATTATTTTTCTGCCAAAATGTTAATATGAATATATAATAGCTATTAGCTAAGCTGAGCATATCATCATGATAGAAAAAGAAAAGATAAGGAAATGGAGAAGAAAAGTTTAAAGAGTCAGAGATGGCGGCTTTGAAATGAAAGGAGAAAAAAGGACGAAAGTAACAGTGGGCCCTCCTCTACGTGCTTAAAATGAAATGCAAACTAAAGGTGGCATAGAACTCATTTGGATTTTTTATAGTATATTATAACTGTAATAATTTAAATTTTTTATAGTTCACTGTAGGTAAAATTTAGAGAGAGAAATGAAGAAGAGAAGGTGAGTTCCACCGACACTTTTTCTCTCTAACCTATTCTTATCTCTCTCAGTACTGCACCCCTTAAAGTACTATAGAGGATCTAAATTGATAGCTAGGTGTAGTACTAAGAAAGAAAGAAACAAGTAGAGAAAAAAAGTAGGTTTCACTGACACTTTCTCTCTCTACTTGTTCTTTTATCATTGAGCACTACATGTCTACCTCCCTAAAGTACTATAAATGATTCAAATTGAGCACCATACTCACCCTTAGTTAGGGTAAAATATTATCAAAGAAAATAATAATTTAGCTTTGAAAAATCATTAAGTAAATAATTTATTTTTGTGATACCATCAAGTTAGCAAATTTATTCTTGAAATATTAAAATATACATATAATTCTTGAAAGATCAAAATAGTATACTCTTTAGTTCTTTAAAGATTGAAATGATATACTATTTAATTCATAAAAAAGTAATTATTATATAGTTTTGATTTTTCAAGAATTAAATTGTATATATAAATCTCTAAGGGATTGAATTGTCAGTTTAGTAATCTTTTAAGAATTAAATTTTTAATTTAATCAATATTATTTTGAGGTTAGGTTTTTTATTTCGCCATTCGAAGCTTTGTCTTGAACTCTCGATTAATCTGGATTCGATTCACGTTGCGTACCTGATTATAATGAGAGAGTCCTCCAACAAAAATAATTACATTCACAAAATTTCAAATTTAAAATCTTATTTAAGTGATATCAAGTAGTTTACTACTTGGACCAATTCTTCATTAATTGTTATTCATCACAATTCATTTAGTTTTTAAATTGTGCAAGTATTTTGTTTTAGTCTTTAAAAATTTTAAATATTTGATATAATTTCTAAAAATTAGGGCTTAGGTGTTGTTCGGCTTGGGGGTTTGTTGTTGGCCTCCTTGTTGTTTCGTTATTCTTTTTGTGTCATTTGCTTAACTTCTTTTGAAACCCGTTTGTTACAAGTCTGTCGTGCTGGCCTGTGGGGACATGAAAAAAATTGTTTTAAATAGGAGTAAAAGAAGTTAGTAATAATATAAAACATTATGTTTAACAACTCACGCTTTCTGAATATATTAATTTATACTTTAATTTCATGTTGTTTGTTTCAAAATATAATATTTTAATACTAAAAAGTGCAAAATTTTGCAATTATAATATATATACAGATATACACACTCATCTTAATCTATCTTAAATATTTGGTATCAATTTTCATATAATTTATTCAAATTAGCAACAGAGAATCTAAATCTCTTGTTTAACTAGTAGTTTTAGAAAACTGAATCTAAATATTTGACAAAATTTCTTTCGTGATCTGACTCTATCTTAGAAAAAGACATTGTTTTAATCATTTTGTTTATTTCATTATATGAAACCATAGATCAAGTGTACTTTAGGTCGAATGTTTAAAGTAGTCATATCTTTGCCTCACTATAGAAATATTGGTCATTTATGTTATATATTTCTATAGTGATTCATTTTGAACCAATCAGATTATGATCAATTAATCATATCTCTCTTGTTTCAAATTCGAATACAACTGATAATAGGCCTAATAAATTGGAGGCTCTAAGGACTCGGACTAGTGGCAGTCAAGGCCCACTTAGGGGAATTACTTGATCAAGGACGCCGAATGGTCCTACACCAGCCAAGAACGCCATAATCGGCCCAACAACCTTAAAGGTCAAAGGACTTGGATCGCTGGCGCCCAAAGCCCGATAAGGGGATCACCCCATCGTGGACGCCGAATTATCCTACGTCAGGCAAGAACGCCAACATCTAGGCGTCAACGAAGAAGACGTACAAGAGAACGTCTCCACGTCAATCAGGAGTCAAATAGAAGTTAGGGGGTATACGTCTCTCTCATTATTTACGTCTTTGGCACAATCTTAACTGCCAAATCAGTTAAGATTACGATCAGTTAAGGTTTCCCTTAACATCTATGCCAGGTCAGCCGAATTAGTTAAGATCACAATCAGATATGGAGCCAAATTCGGATCCTATCAGATTATCCTCAACCAGTATAAAAGGGAAGTCCTAAACACTGGAAAAAGGTACGCACTATTGCTATTTTACACACATTATTGCTCTCAAGCTTTTACTGACTTAAGCATCGGAGGTGAATCGCAGGGAAACCCCTGTGCGTTCATTAACTTGCAGGCGACTTTTGACCCAGAGTTGCTTCATCGAACCAGGTAATGCCCTCCGGCCAAAACCAGGTTCATCAACAACTATTCTAGAGTTATGAGTTGCTTTTAACGTGTACTTTTGTATCCAGTTGAAGTCTTCAATAAATAAAGTCAAATCAAATATGAAAAGTGGGTCTCTTGTTCACTGTCAAACAAGCAAAGTTAATCATATTTATCTTGCTTCAAGTTCAAATGCGACGAATTCAAAGTTACGAATTACTCTTTACAAGTTTTTTTTCCGTCCAATTAGAACCATCAACAAATGAGCTCAAACTGAGCACGAAAGTGGGTTTGAGACCAAATTTTCATAGTATTTTATGTTTTGGTTCCAAACTCACTTTTAAGTCTGATTTGATCTTATTTGTTGACTCTCTCAACTGAATTAAAGAGGACTCGTAAAGAGTAATTTGTAGCTCTGAATTTGTCGCATTCAGACTTGAAACGAGAGATATGAGACCGACTTTATTTGTTTGACTGTGAAACGAGAGACACATTTTTAGACTTGATTTGATCTTGTTTGTTGACAATTCCAACTAAATAGAGAAGTACTCATCTAAAGCAACTCGTAACTATAGATTCGTCATATTCTAACTTGAAAACAAAAGAGATACAATCATATTAAGTAATTTGAGGTTAAAGTGAACCACTATAAAAATATATAAGATCAATTTGAATATTTTGAAAGATAAAAAACTAAGGGTAAATTACAGTTTGGTACCCTGTGGTTAGGGGCAGTTTCACTTTGATACCCTGAAAGAAAAATTTTTGCAGTTTGGTGCCCTGTGGTTTGCTCCGTTAGCGAATTGGTCCCCTGTGCTTTATTTCCGTTAGGATTTAACGGAAAATGTGATTGTGACCACCTTAAAATGTCAAAAATCTCCCAAAAAGTCTTTTCTTATGCGTTTAAGTCCTTTCCCTTTACTAAAAGGGATCAAAACATAAAGAAAATAGAAACTAAAGGGTACATTATGTAATTTTACTGTTGAGTTGAAAATAATTATAAAAAGGTCTTTAGAATTCTAATATTATAGAATTTTCTCCTTTTCATAAGATTTCTTTTGAATAGGTCTTGATTTAATTACACTTTAATCCCAAAAGTTTATGATATTTATCAAAATAGTCCTTAGAACCTCAAAAGACAAATAGTCCTTAGGTCCTGATTTAATTTTACTGTTGAGTTGAGAGGGTTTTTGATTTGTGGGGCTTATTTTGGAAAAATATGGGGGTTTTGATTTGTTTGTAGTGTACTTGAATGAAAATTTCAGCTTCTATCATAGATGCTCTTTTGTCTTTTGAGGTTCGAAGCACTATTTTGATAAAGATTATAAACTTTTGGGATTAAAGTATAATTAAATCAAGACCTATTCAAAAGAAATCTTATGAAAAGGAGAAAATTCTGTAATATTAGAATTCTAAAGACCCTTTTATAATTATTTTCAACTCAACAGTAAAATTGCATAATGTACCCTTTAGTTTATGTTTTCTTTATGTTTTGATCCCTTTTAGTAAAGGGAAAGGATTTAAACGCATAATAAAAGACTTTTTGAGAGGTTTTTTACATTTTAAGGTGGTCACAATCACATTTTCCGTTAAATTCTAATGGAAATAAAGCACAGGGGACCAATTCGCTAACAGAGCAAACCACGGGGCACCAAACTGCAAAAAATTTTCTTTCAGGGTACCAAAGTGGAACCGCCCCTAACCACAGGGTACCAAACTGCAATTTACCCAAAAACTAAAATGAATGTTAAAAGAAAGATATAGAACTAATTTGTTCTACCTATATTTTATCACCATAAGAAGGAATATGACAATAATTATTGATGTTATAAATTGATTTTTAATGTTAGTGAATGAAAAAAGAATATTAATTTTTCTGTAATTATATTGGGCAAAATAAATCTAGAAAAGAAAAGAGACAACATTAAAACTAAATTCACATCACATTTAATTTTATTGATGAAGATGTAATTTCAAAATAAATAAATTGTTGAGTGTATAGTACATTTTAAATATGGTCAAAATTGGTGTTTGGGGTGTGTTGTGCTCTGATTCCTAAAGATAGGCATCATGTGTTGGGCCATAAAACATGTCACGCTCTATAATTTAAGCTTTAAATTAATATACAAAATGTCTTTTTCATGAGTTTACTTTTATTTTGGATAGACATATATGGCATGGAATTTTACAACTTTTTCTATAACTTAATAATTGGCATGCTTCTAGACAAATTATATGGAATATATATATATATATATATATATATATATATATGAAAGGTTGAAACACACATGTGGGAAATAGTCCAAGATATTTTTGTATAATGAGTATTTATTCAGTTTCATACATTAATTTCTTCATATCCAGCCAACAAACAAGAAATGAGCTCACTAATTAACCCATCTCTTCCAAACATTCCTTTTCCGAAAAACTATCTTGCCTGTAATATAATATAGGCAAAATGCAGAGACACCTCCTGAGTTTTAGTTTGGGTGTACATAACATCCCTGAGTTTTTAATTTGTGCAAATAGAACCCCTGAGTTTTCAATTACGTGTAAATAACACCCTTACGTTAAATTTAGGGCAAATCAGTGAGGGTATAATTAGTAATTTCATAAAAAAACTAGGCTAAAGTCTTATTTTGGTCCCTCAAGTTTGTTCAAAGTTCCGTTTTGGTCCCTTAAGTTTTTAAAAAGTTTCATCGTTAGTCTCTTTCCAATTTCCATCCAACTTTTCTGTTAAATAAAAGAAAAAATTAGTTTACATTACCCAAAAAGTTTTATTTTTTTGAATTAAGGTCTTTTCTTTTTATAATAGGACCAAAGTGTAAGAAAAAATAAATAAACTAATACTTGAAATAATTTTACCCCAAAAAAACCCAACCAAACAACAATTCCATTGAAATCCTCGAATCCACCACATGCCGAAGGGATCGACGCCGGCGATGATCTTGATGGGGACGGTTGCGCAAACCTCTGCCATGGAGGTTTTCAGAATCTTTACCACTTCTTCGTCATCCCCGAAAGGTGTTGGGATTTGAGGATCGGCGAAGAAGAAGAACGGCGCCGACTGAAGAAGGAGAAGAGTAGTTTGGCTGGGTTCTTTTTTGGGGGCAAAATTGTTTCAAGTACTAGTTTATTCATTTTTTCTTACACTTTGGTCCTATTATAAAAAGAAAAGACCTTAATTCAAAAAATAAAACTTTTTGGGTAATGTAAATCAATTTTTTCTTTTATTTAACAGAAAAGTTGGATGGAAATTGGAAAGAGACTAACAGTGAAACTTTTTAGAAATTTAAGGGACCAAAATGGAACTTTGAACAAACTTGAGGGCCTAAAATAGAGCTTTGGCCTAGTTTTTATGAAATTACTATTATACCCTCACTGATTTAGCCTAAATTTAACATAAGGGTGTTATTTGCACGTAATTGAAAACTCAGGGGTCCTATCTGCACAAATTGAAAACTCAGGGGTATTATGTGCACCCAACTTAAAACTCAGGGGGTGTCTCTGCTTTTTGGCCTATAATATATAATATATAATATAGAAAGAAAATGTTTGTGCTTATTTGTATTATAATATAACATATAATTCTTTTTAAACTATACATTAATACAATAGTATAAAATATAAACTATTTTAAAAAACTATGAAATATAGATACTGATACAGATACAGAACACAACATGAACATGGACACAACGACACGTCAATTTTTTAAAATTTCTCGATACGACACGACATATATTTATACATAAAAATAATTAAAAATATATAAATTTTGATGAAAATTTTAATAATTATAATATTTATTCATAATATATGTCATATGTGCCATTATTTTTAATTGTTTATCATGTTCAAGTTAGATTTTATATTCAGAAATTTATGAATATGTGTCGTATGAGTATCACACGGGGCTCGAATATAGACACGGATCTGATACGGCGGCACACACTCAAAATAAAATATCCATGCTTCATAGATAAAAATAGTGATCAATTATTTAACCTTTTAATGTTGTTTATTTTCTGGAAATAAAATAACAAATTGTATTGTTTTTAGAATTTATTTCTATTTTAAATTTAGAAATAAAAATAACATATATACTTCAATACATATCAAGTTCACTAGGAGAAGAGATTACAATTGTCAATGGATTTATTGCATAAAAATTTGCTCTTCTTTCATTTATTAGAAGACAAAAAAAAGATTAACTATTCAAATTGGTCTAAAAAATAGGGGTTAGATTTAAGTCATAAATATTTCATCTATTTTAAATTGGTCTTACATATTTTTATAATTTTTCACTTTTAGTCTCAAACTACTGAATATGGTTATATCTATCTCGTTTCAAGTTTGAATGTGACGAGTCTAGAGTTATATATGTTACTTTTCACAAGTACTCCTTTCTCTATTCAATTGTCATTGTAAAACAAGTAAAGTTTGAATGAGGTCAAATTAGATCCCGAAAGTGAGTTGCTCGTTTCACAGTAAAACAAGTAAAGCTGTCTAGATCTCTCTCATTATAAGTTCAAATGCGACGAGTTCATAACTATATTAGATCTCAAAAGTGAGTTGCTTGTTTCACAGTAAAACAAAGTAAATTTGTATAAATCTCTCTTATTTTAAGTCCAAATGCAACGAGCTCATAACTATATGTTACTCTTGAGGAGTTCTTTCTCTTCTTAGTTAGAACAGTCAGCAAACGAAGTCAAATCGCGTTTCGAAAATGAGTTTTCGTTATTTTTCACTTTTAGTCTTCGATCCACTTTCAAGGTATAATTTGACCTCATTTGTCAATAGTCCTAATTGAGTAAAAAAAGAACCCATTAAGAATAACACATAATTCTGAATTATAAAAAAAAAAAAAAAGGACATTTCGAGTTTTAAAGTAAGAACCTTAATTATAAATTGTATTAATATTCTTAAAAAGTATAGTCTATAATTAAAGTATGTAGGTTCAAAGTCTGTCTTTCATGTAATGGCCAGAAAGAAAAAGTACGTCTTTTGAGAGTGTGTGAAAATTAAGGTCTCTTTCGGAACCTTAAATCCTAATTCAATCTCATTCAATCATCATCTCATTCTAGGATTGGATGAACAGTACTGGATTGGTGTTTTTTTAATCTTCATCTCATCTCATCTCATCCACATCATCATCTCATTCACAACATCATCTCATTTTCTCTTACAATTACTAATCTATCCCTACTTATACACCTATTGATAAACTGGAAAATGACTGGCACTTACCTAGTTCACCGGAGAGGGCTGCAAGAGCCAAGTGTTGAGCAAGAACCTGCAAGAGCTTTACAGGGGGGCCCTGCGAAGTGTACTCCGCCGCTCAAGTTAGTAAGAGAGTAATCAGAGAGTAAGAGAATTTTAGAGTGTAAGAAGTAGCTAACCTTGAACTGGTGAAATGGGCTCTATTTATAGAGCAGGGAGGAGAGAGGTGGTCAGCGTGCGGGGCGGACCACGTACTGGACATGATCTCCACCAGCGAAGATGGTGGAGACCGAGATTTGCGGAGCAAGGCAATCGTGGGAGATTGCGTGTTGTGTCTCTAGGCGGGCGCCTAGAAGCTGGAGATCGTGGGTATGAACAAGTCAGTAACCCACGATCTCCCGTAGCGTGGATTGCGGAGCGGGGTAGTCGTGGGTGACCACGTGTCATTTGGGGGACGGGCGCCAAGACCCAGGATGGATCACGGTCGCCCCTACCTGGGCTTAGGGCGCCCGATTGACTCGAGGGCGCCTCGCAAGGTGCGGAGAGGAGAAGAGACCCGATGCGAGGGCCGTTTAGGCGTACGCCCAAATAGTGATGTATCACAAGTCCCTCCTTAAAGAAGTCTACGAGCGCGTTCGTCGTACTGTTCCTTAAGGCGGGCGGGATGACAGATTTGGAGAGCGTGCGATGGGATCCGTGCTTGGGCAGTGTATTCGCGTCTATTGGCGAACGCCCAAAAATGTGCGGGAGTACTTGTCCCCCGCGCAGAGGAAATGGTAGGAACGGCGGCCTTCCCTGGGAAAACGGAAAGTCAGTGGACCATGGCGGGCGGGCATGTGGTAGGTAGGGTTGTCTTGTCAGGGACACGTGTCACTACCCGGGAGGCAGAAATTTGAAAAATAAAAACGCCTCGTGTGCCGCGCTCGCAAGGGTATAAAAAGGGGGAAAGGCAGCGTCTTTTGCACTTTTAGCCATTTCAGCGAGTTGAAGAGAGAGAAGATAGAAATCCGAGGAGTCCAGTCGCCGGAGTTGCTGAACCGTCGCCGGAAATCGGAGAGAAGTGACCGTGGAAGTGAATCGGTTCAAGTGACAAGCTTGTTGGTAAGCATTTTCTGCCGATTGTGTATATTTCTCGCTGGGGTAGGGTTTGTTTTTGTGAGAGTCGATGTGGCTGTTCGTCTTTGGGTTTTGGGGAGGCCGTCGTGGGGGACGGCGGAAATGGGTGGTTGTCTGGAAGGAGTGGTTGTTTAGTCGCTGGTTTGTGAGTGAGAGGCAGCGAAAATGGGTGTGGGTAGGGATGGGTTTCTGGGTTTTCTGGGTTTTCTGGGTTTTCTGGGGTGGTGTTCATCGAGTTCATACCCTCTGATGAAGGAGTCGTTTGGTGTTCTCTGGGTTTTTAAGGCGGTCGCCTCACATGAGTGAGCCGGGCGTCAGTTGTATGGTCATGATGACATTTGCTTCTTTGTTTGCAGGGTAGCAAGAGTCAGTTAGGAATTCAAGGCGAGCGCCTCAAATTGTTCAACTGTCCAACTAACAACCAATCGCACCATGTCTTCAGGTACCTCCTACCCCTTTGTGTTTTGACTTTTCTGGCAAGTGTTAGAGACCATGGTGGTCA
The DNA here is from genome assembly GCA_003254925.1 of Chamaecrista fasciculata. NCBI lineage: Eukaryota > Viridiplantae > Streptophyta > Magnoliopsida > Fabales > Fabaceae > Chamaecrista > Chamaecrista fasciculata. The sequence continues at coordinate 15,644 of QANZ01049390.1, forward strand.
TTAGGGAGTTAGAAGAAGGAGAAGAACTGAGTAGTGTTAGTAGTTTCACTACACAGGGCAGTAGCTCTGTAGATTTGGAAGAGGTTCGGCAGTCGTTAGAGGAAACGGTGCAGCGGGCGGCTAGATTACTAGCTAGGAGAGCAAGTGAGAGGGCGGGCGCACTTACTATCTACCGAGGAGGTATGGATCTGGCGACCTCGCATCCATCGAACGTGGAAGACGATCCAGTAGAGGTGTCGGAGGAGCAAGTGTTGGAGCTCTCCGACTGTTCAGAGGGAGAGCCCCCAATGTTGAGGGAAGAGCCAACGGGTCCCCTGAGCGGATCGGCGGTCGAGGGGGAGCGCCTAATCATGGCGCGTGATGAGGTGGCATGGCACGCCGCGGAGGGGTTTGGGAATCCCGAGGTGAGGGCGACAGTGGGGCCTCCAGCAGAGCCTTCCAAATTTGCCACCGACGAAGATTTGGAGGCGGCCCAAGAGGCGTACTTCGGGCCAGGTTCCGGCCGAGAGGCGAGCGGCATGGCCATCGGCGTGTGGGATGGCAACAATTCTATGTGGTGGACTCATCGGCGTGGGTTCATCGTTCACGAGATTTTGTTGCGGGAATGTGATTCCCAAATTCCTTTTACGGATTTTGAGGTGGAGGTACTGAATCACCTCAACTGTTGTCCGGCGCAGCTGGCGGCGAACGCCTGGAGAAGTTTGAAATATCTGCAGTATGCTGCGTGGACAGTGGGCAGGGAGCTCACTGTGAAGTTATTTTTATACTGGTTTTCCGTGAAGCTCGGGGACAACGGGCGGGTGAAC
>QANZ01049392.1:0-14943 GCA_003254925.1 Chamaecrista fasciculata
TCTCAAGCAAAACTTACATGAATGGATTATTACATAAGAGCCCAGAAACTAAAACTCATCTATTTTGATTTTCAGAATTTTTGTTGTCTCTATAAAATTACACAACACTCTCTACAAAATTTACTATAAGAAGAAGAATCAAAATCTCTGTTGTCTTGAAAAAATTTAACAACACTCTCTACTAAATTTCCCTTTTGAAGAAGAATCATCTGTTAGCTAATGGATAACAGCAGTGTTTTGCAGAATCTTTTTTTTGGGGTTCAGTATCCTATTTTGTTTTTTTTTTTAATTATCGTTTGCACATATTTTGTGGCCATTTATTACCCAACTGTTTTATTGATTTTCAGGAAACATCTAACCTATAAGTAGCCATTATTTGTTATTATGCGGTGTGCCTTCCTTTTTCTTCACTCTGTTGTTTGTACTCCCTTATTCCTATAGGTTTCTAATATTTTTCCTTATTTTTCTGGCTCTGTTCTAATGCTTCCAGAAGATGGTGCTGCTGCTGGGATGTCAGACCCCGAGTTTTTTTGGGAGACTCATGAGATTGAGTTAGTTCTACAATATAGTCGTGAGAGATTTGTACACTCTAATGTCAACAGATGTTTGGCTGAGGTTGCTGTTTTTAATTTCTCAGTCGATCTATATTTTATTTTTTTAACTAAATTGCATGAGATATAATGTCGACACTATATTCTCATTTGATGGTTGTATTGTGTTTTCGTCTTCATGTACTTCTCAAATAATGCAGGTTGTACAATTCACATTTAGTCTTTCTATTTTTTTCTGATTCCCATCTTATTTTGTTGTATTATGCAGAACTCATGTATGAAGACTTCTATTATGTCTAAGAGGGTTAGAGCAGATTTTCAGGCCAACGTTTCATCTTCTGTTTCTGTTGGTCTATCTAATTCCGCTGTCAAGAAGTTCAGATTTACAGAGTCAAGCAAAGATGCTCAGTAGTCAGAGTTTATAACTTATTTCATTTCAATTTGTTTAGACTTTTGATAACGATGTATTTTCATGTTTTATCTTTGTATTTCTCTGTTATGGGTTGGTTATGTGTTAGTTCTGTAGTTGTAGTTTCCTGTACCCCAAAATAGAAGACTTTATGTAATATTTTGCAGTCTTTTTATGGTTAAGTTTTGCCTATTCAATTTAAGAGTTATTATGTTTTGTCATGACAGTTTTGTTACATATATTAATTCCTCTCAATTTTTAATTTTTTTATTTTTATGGAGAAATAGCCTATATTAGAATCATATAACGAATCAGATGTATTTAAAGTTTAGCATTCTAATGACTATCTGCATTCCTAGAATCATAGATAACTAAAATTTCATTAAATATGAATATCAAAGGTCGTAACTTATTTTTTTAATTATTGGAAGTTGAATAGATACTTATTTTTAAATTTAGGTAACCAATAAATAGATTGATAGGATAGAGTAATTAAATATTGTCTGAGTTCACATTACCTGTTATGTATGAGTTAGGCATAAGAATTATTTATTATTTCGTTTTTTTTAACTTTTATTATGAATTTTACGATTTTATTTTGTTAAAGTTGATATAAACCATATCTAAAGGGAATCTGTCGATTGAGATTACTTGATATCAGTTTGCGATTTTTGGCAGATTTTAATGAGCAGTTGATTGGATATCACTATTTAAATATATCATTATTGTAGGGCTTTTGATATTCCTATTTTTCTTGGTAAAAAAGTCGAATCGTTTCTTATTCCTTTCACAAGTAACTGTCAGCAGCAGTTAATCATTGTTCATTGGATGCATGCTTGAGTCTATCCTATTTATCCTTGAGGCGATTCGTTTCTTATTCATTCATATAAATATAGGAATTCGTGTTTCAGAACCCTTCACTATCTTCTGTCTCTATCAACTCATTATATTATCTTCTTCCAAAGTCTGCCAGGTTTTCTTCTATCGTTTTTTTCTAGATGGCTTTTCATAATCTTACTGATTTATACCCTCATCCTAGATGTTGGAGAATTAAGGTCAGGGTTATACGGTTATGGAGGGTGCCTTCTTATCTCCATCCTGATCAGCATGCAAGCATTGACATGGTTCTTGCTGATTGCCAAGTTAGTTTGATGTATTTTAAATATTTTTTATAGGATTTTTTGATATAGTCAAGAATTGCTAATCTGTTTATTTTTTGTTTTTTAAAGGGAGTCTGTATCTCTGCTCATATAACCAAATTTTTCTTCTCAAAGGTTACTGACCTTTTGGAAGAAGGAAAAGTTTATGTAATCTCAAATTTCTGTTTATCTCCCAACCGTGGTTCCTTCAAGACTTCAGTACATGCCTACCGAATCAAGTTCCAGGAGAAAACTTTGGTTGAACCTGTCCAAGATGACCCAACCATATCTTTATATGGTTTTAAGTTTATCTCTTTTCCTGACATATCTTCTAGAATTTATGATGATAGCTTTTTGGTTGGTTAGTTTCTGACATTTCTTATGAAGTTTGTAATTGTGTCGTTTTACTTAGTATGTTGTATTGAAATTTTTTCCTATTTTTAACAGATGTTATAGGTTTGTTGACATGCAAGAGTGATGTCAATCATTCAATTGTTGATGGAAAACTGTCACAGTCTATTGAAGTCGAGCTTACTGATTCTGAGTAAGATTAGTGTACTAAATATTTACTTTTTTGTGTTGTTTGTCTTTTGTTTAATATATTATTATTTTCTTCAATGTTGATTGTTTTAATTGATATAGGTCAAACAAACTATTTTGTACTTTAAGGGGACATCTCTGTGAGTTGTTGAGTGATTATTTAAGGACGGAATCCAATAAACCAATTGTTATTGTTCTTCAGTGGGTGAAGATTACAGGTTCTCAAATGTTTTTTGTTATTTTCTATTTTGATTTTTTAAATATAGTTTTTTGTTAAACAATATATAATCTATATTTGATTGGTACAGGAGATTTCACTCCGCGTACTATTTACAATGTGAGTCACCCTTCTAGAATTTTGATTAATCCAGACCTGGAAGAATGTCGTATTTTTCTTTCAAGGTATGTTTTATGTCCATATGTTATTTATGATTTATAAAATATCAGTTGTTCTAACCATATTTTATTGACAGGCTTTTTGACGGTCCTGGGGATGATTTTGTTGGTTCCGACCTTAGTTGGTATTCCGAGTCTTCAAGTGAATTGATTGAGAATGAGATTTTGAACTCTGCTAATATAAAGAATTTGAGTGCCCTTGCGAAACTGTCCACTGATGTGAGATTTACTTGCCTGACAAAATTTTTTAATGTCAGTTATGTTTTTATGGTTAACTGATTTAAACCTTAATTTTGCAGGTCAAGTATTGTGTGATTCTAGGAGTTATCCTTAGTGTTGACTCCAGAAAAGGCTGGTTCTATAATGCATGCCCAAGTTGCTCCAAGAAAGTTATCCACGACGATCGTGGTTTTTATTGTATTAGTTGTGGGCATATGCTTCTGTCTGTTACTCCTAAATTTAAAGTTGAATTGAATGTGTTAGATGATTCAAGTTGTGCTACTTTTAAGTTATTTGACCGTGAGATTTCTGAATTGCTTAGTTGTTCTGCTGCTGATCTTCTGCAAGAGTTGGTATCTGTATGTGTCAATGTTTTTTTATAAATGCTATTATATTGGAGAAAGAGATATTTAATTATTTGATAATTAACATTTTATTTAAATTTGGACATTAGGAGTTTGGTGCTGTTAGAGTAATTCCTGAGAAGTTTGAGGAATTAATGGGAAAAAGATTGCTGTTTAAATTAAAGATAAGTCAGGACACTATCTGCCAAGCTGATCCAACTTTTACTGTCATTGCCATTTCTGAGAATGAGGATTTAATTGAGAAGTTCAAGTTGTACACAGAGTTTAGTAAGGTATTGTATTTTTTTTTACTCTGATAATTTTGATTTAACTATTTTTCTTATAGTTTTTTTTTATTTTTCAGGATGAAACTGTTAGAGAGGACAAGTTGATTGGTAAAGAACCTGTGAAGGTAGTTAATTCTTTTTCTATTCGTTTCTATGCTTAGTAAAGTTTGATAACAGTCTCTTATTTCATATTGTTGTATTTAGGGAACTGATTTGATTGATGACGACCATAATTTGGCAAAGATATCTACAGCGAAAAGAGGGAAACAAGTTGTTGATACATCTTCTGCAGTTTCGAAGAAGCTTAAGGCTGTCCCTCGTGATTAGTTTATATGTTGGTGTAGTTTAGTATGTTTTTGGACATTACAAGACAGTGTGAATTTGGCTACATTTGTTTCATATGTTTTGAATGGTTGGAATATTGGTTTTCACCATTTGGTGACCCTGGAACACTTTTATTGAACTTATATAATTGCTTATTTAGTTATATAATATTATATGTTGTTTCCTCAATTATGCTTTTGTTATTTTCATTTGGTCCTTCGGAGTTGGGTGCTGTCAGAGTAATTGCTGGAAAGGTTCAGGATTTAATGGGAAAGAGATTGCTTTTCAAATTGAAGATAAGTCTTGGTGGATTCTTTCAAGCTGATCCATTTTTTTTTGTCATTGCCATTTCTAACAATGAGGATTTAATTGAAAAGTTCAAGCTTGAAAAATGAATTAATAATGTAATTTATTATTTTTTATAGGCTTTTGTAAAATTTAACTATTTTCCTCATACTTTTTGTTTCCTTTTTCAGGATGAAATTGTTAAAGGGGAATGTCTGTTCTTGAAGACCCTTTGAAGGTTTTTTGTTCATTTTGTATTTGTTTACATGCTTAGTAAAGTTTGCTAACTCTCTTTAATATCTTTTGTTGTATATAGGAACTAAGTTGATTGATCATGACACTAAGTTTGCCTTGATATCTACATCGAGAAGACCGAATGGAGATGTTGCTACGTCTTTTGCAGATTCGAGAAGTTGAAGTCTGACTCTGTTCAATAGTTTATAATGTGTAGTAGTTTATTAGGATTTTCTTTTTATTAGTCATTGACAAGATGGCTATTTATGGTTCTTATGTCTGAGAGTTATGGAATTTTGCTTTCCACATATGGGTGATACTGCAACAGTATTGTTGAACTATTGTCCTTTTTGTTGTGGTTTTATGATATTATGTTCTTTTACGACTTTTATCCTATTTTTTTTTTGTTTTCAATTTGTTGTTCTACAACCTTATTTGTTGGATTACAATGTAAACTACTATTTCTAATATCACATTCTATGAGAACAGGAAGTTTAAGTTCATCTATTGTATTCATTCTTCATATTAATATTTTTTATGAAGAGGAAGTTATAAGTGTTTAACTATTTGAATATGGTCTCAGCTATTTTATGATTAAGAAAAGAAACTACAATGTTATTTTGGACTCCAAACCAGATCAATTCAAACTACAACTATTGAAATATGAATCAACAAACTTATAACTATTTCCAGTTTTCATAAAAGGTACTCTTTGTAGGGAATGTGCACTCATCGAATCGTTAATTATTATCTTATATCAATAACTTTTAATTTCTCAAGGAGCACAAACGAGTCATTTATTAAACAATTTTTATCTGTATTTGAGTCTACATCGTAAGTTTAACAGCCCTTGATAATTAATTCAGCAACCTTATCCTATTTATTTGTTCTTTGAATCATCAATGTTAATGTGATTATAACATCAGTTAATTTACATTATTTTATTTGCAACATTTGTCTTCAGTAACATATTTAATGCTGGCATATGAAAGGTTGTAGTCATTTATTCTTGAACTTATATCTGTTGAAATGTTGCTGTTTTAGAAGAAGTAGGCTGTTTTTTGTTTTCTCCTCTGTTTTCGATTCTTGAGAAGACATTTATTGTTATACTTCTTTCAAGATTTTCTTAGCTGGAATGATAATTCTTGCACTCCCAAGACTTTGACTACATAACTTAGGAAATAACTTTTTTTCTATATATTAATCACTGTTGTTCAGTCTTCTCTGTTATTGATATTTGCTGAAATTTTTCCTTAACGGTTATTGGTGTTGCAAGATGTCTTATAGGTTCGACAATGTTGTTGACTTGAATCCTCTAAAGAAAGTCTGGAAAATCAAAGTAAGGATTATACGAATGTGGAGGATGCCTTCCTACACTAATCCATCGGACTTCTTTAGTCTGGAGATGGTGCTAAGTGATAAGACGGTAAATTATATTTGTATTTTCATTTTATTTGTTTTGTTCTTGTGTATTTTTGTTAATGTATTGCTTGTCATTGGCAGGGATGTCGTATACATGGTTATGTTAAAAAGTGTTTTTTGGCAAGGTTTACTCCTCAGTTAGTTGAGGGCAAAGTATATGCCATATCTAATTTTTTACTTGGGCAAAATGGTGGTGCTTACAAATCCTGTGTTCACTCATACAAAATCAATTTCCAGTTTTCTACTGTTGTGAAACCCTTAGAGGACGATAAGGACATTCCATTGTATGGTTTTAATTTCATACCTTTTCCTGATATTTCTTCTAGGATCCACGACGATGGTTTGTTGGTTGGTAAGTAATATCTTCGTTTTAATTTCTTAACATTGTATTATATTTCTTTTATGTAGTAATGTTTAAAGTTCAAATGTTTTATAAAGTTGTGTAATTTTGTGTCAGATATCATTGGAATGCTTACTGGTAGGAGTGAGGTTTATGAAACTAAAAAACCTGGGAAAGTCTCCAAAAGGATTGATATTGAGCTTACGGATCTCGAGTTTGAATCTTTCCATTTTATGGTTTTAGATATGTTTTCTATATAAAATTTATATGTAACAGTTTTTTGTTTTCGTGTCTCTAGGGCGAATAAGGTTGTTTGTTCTTTGTGGGATGATTATTGTGATCTGTTGACTAATTACTTGAAGATCTCCAAAGACAAGCCTATTGTTCTTTTAATGCAATGGTGTAAAATCAAGGATTTTCCAGGTTCCTATAAGTTTATATTGTTTTGACATTAGTTTTGTATGTTTGGTTTTTGACATTTTTTTGAATTTTTTATGTTAGGAAACTATGCTGCTCGGAAACTATCCAATTCTCTGTACTCCACTAGAATCTTTATTAATCCTGATGTGAATGAATGCCACCATTTTTTGTCGAGGTATTTTTTTTGAAAGTTCCCTATGAGTTATATAGTTTCTTCAAGTATTTAATTTATTATGCTTTTTTTCATCTTATGTTCAGGTATCTGGACGCGCCATCTAATGGAAATCTGACAACTAATGTTTCCTCCATATCTAATTCGTCAAGTTTGCCAATGATTGAAGAAGATTTGCTCACCCTTACTGTTGCTAAAAACATTGATGAACTTGGAGCCTGTTCTCGAGATGTTAGTTTTATACCTTTGTTATTTTTCTGAAGACTGTTGTTTAGATCTCTAATGATGTTTTCTTTGTTTTAGATCAACTCATGCGTAATTCTTGGAACTATACTTACAATTGAGACAACAAAAGGATGGTATTATAATTCGTGCAAGAAATGTAAGAAGAAAGTTGTTCCTGATGGTGAAGGTTTTTTTTGTGAGAAGTGTGGTTGTTTGGCAGAAGCTGTTATTCCAAGGTTTAAAGTTGAAGTGAAAGTTGTGGATGAATCTGGCTGTGTTGTGTTGATCTTATTTGATCGCGAAGTCTCACAAGTTTTAATGTGTTCTGCTTCGGAATTGGTGGAAGGATTAGTTGCTGTATGCATTTTTTTGTGTCATGTTTTATTGGAATTTACTTTCAGATTCCTATTTCTGATGTCATAATTTTTTACATTTCAATTCAGGACTATGGAGATCCTGCAGCGTATCCCCCAAAGCTTGATGAATTTCTTGGGAAGAAATTCCTGTTCAAGTTGAAAGTAAATGATGAGAGATTTTCTAAAGCTGACCCTAAGTATATTGTTATGAGGATGTCTGATAAAGAGAATTTGATTGATCAGTACAATCTGAACAAAGTTAAGAACGAGGTATAACTTCAAGATGCTCATCTACTTCTACTTTTTTCATTTTTACTTAATGTCTTTTTCTGTGGATTTTTAGGTTTCTCCGATTAGTCGACCTTCTGCTGTTTTCTCAGATATTAATCAGGTTTAGTCTAAAATATTATTCCCATTTTGAGTTTTTCTTTAATAGTTGTTGGTACTGTTTGTTTTTATATTTTAATTACTGAAGTGGTGTTTATTTTGATATGTAGGAATCTTTGTCCTATAATCTGGCAGATAACTCTGATGGATTACTTACTCCTGCTAAGAGGCTTATTGATGATTTTGATGTTGATTGTTCTCCTGATGGCGGCGAAGCTCCTTCTGTTTCTTCAACATCTAAGATGAAGAGCGTGAAGATTGAGTCAGATGATTAGCTATAGTTTATTTTTAGTAGGCATCATTTTATGTGGTTGTGGACAATTTTCTGTTGTTGAACTCATTTTTCTTTTTTTGTTGTGGTCAAATTATTTTTAGTAGGAACATGGGCAAATTATTTTGTTGAGGACAAATTACTAAGTTTGGTACATTTTGTTTTAATTTAGTGATTAGTCAATATTGTAAGGTTATTTTACTATTACTACCTATCCAGGTTATATTGTGCCCTTTTTTAAGTTTTAATAGACTACTACATAATTTATTATTTCAATTTAGTTTATATTTCTCGTATTTTGTTTGTTCTGTTCGTTTTTCCTAATCAGCGATCTTTTATATCATTGTAAATCTTGTAGTCTATAAAAATGATTCTGTTTACGCGTTTACAATTTGTCATATACTTTATACGGCAAGTTCCATGCTTGATCTGGAAAGTTAATTTTTATAGTCAAGTTTGTTAAGGTCATTTTCTTCTAACAATCAATTATATTGAAACAAATTCCTATTTCTACAACATCAAATTGTATTGGTAATTGTTCATTCTATAATTTATGGTCAACATTATAGTTTTTTTAGTTTTTTTTCATTAACAACATATGTAATATATGGTTAACATCATCAAATGATATCGTTATTCTCAAATCTATAATTTATAGTTAACAACATCAAATGGTATTGTAATTCTTCATTATCTGACCTTATTGTATGGCTACACTCTAAGACCTGCTGCATTCCCTCTTGACAAAGTTCCATCCTATTTCTGCACAGAATGGATCCTTCTCTCTGTAAAATACATATCTTGATCAGTTTTCGTAGCATTTAATAGTCATTATAAAAAATCATATTGCACAAAAATTTAGTTTTAATGTAGTTGTAAAGTTATATTAATAAAGTTACACTAATGAAATAGATATTTAATAAAGTAACACCAATCATCATTCATCAATCAATGAATCTGTCAATTATTTTTATTTCTTTAACCTCTGTAACCAAACATTTGATAATAGAAATTTAACAATAGATGTGGTTTGAATAGAGATGTTTAGAGATAGATGCCATATGTCTCGAGAAAGCAAACACTTATTTTTATTGTATACTTTTTCAACTTCCTCAACAATTATTTTTTGTAGATTTATTGATCTTCCCCATCAATCAATTATGTTTTTTACCTTTTTTATTGTTTTCAAGGTGTTGGAAGTTTAAATGGCCTCTTTCTTATTTTGTTCCCACGGATATAATGATTCAATATTCATGATTGTTTGCATTGATTATTGTCCATTAAGTTTTCGCTCAATTTCACAATATGGGTTTAGTCCCTATGTTTTCCCTTATATATACATATTGTTCAGCTTATTATCATTTCCATTATATATTGAACTCCATGTTCTGTTCCAGAAATTTTGCAACTGAGCTTGAAGTCAGAATTTCATTTGTGTTAATTGATTAGTTTTTCATAATCTTATAACCTAAGTTGTTTTTGTTCAAAGTCCCTGTTCAATATGCCTGTTCGGTATGTTCAAGTTTCTGATTTAACACCTATTAGTAAGCAGTGTAGAGTGAAGGTTAGGATTGTGAGGCATTGGAATTTACCCTGTCTAACTAACCCTTCCCAAATTTCAAGTTCAGAGATGGTTCTGTGTGACACCTCTGTATGTTTTTATTTCCTTTTCTAGCATTGTTTTATTTTTCATTTTCTCTTTGTAATATTTGTATTTAATTATTATATTCCATTTCTGAAGAATCCAATTCACAATTTAATGTTGTTATGCAGGGCTCACAAATTCATGCCCAAATCAAGAATTTGTTCCTATTTAAGTTCAAGAATTTGATAGAAGAGGGGAAAGTATATGTCTTATCGAAATTTTCTGTTGTACCAGTTTGTGGTAGCTACAGAACATGCATGCACCCTTTCAAGATCAATTTTAACTTCTCCACTGTTCTTAGAGTTGTTGAAGATGATGTTAGCATACCTTATTATGGTTTCCAATTCGTGCGTTATCGTGATATAACATGTGGTCTAAGAGATGACAGCTATTTAGTTGGTTAGTTTCTTCTGTTTTTTTCCTTTACTACATACCTTCTATCATTTTTATAGTTATTTTTTCTTTTCTTATCCAGATATTGTTGGCATTCTGAGTTATAAGGGAGATGTGAAGAAATGTTGTATAGGAGGAAAAGACATTAAGTGTGTTGATATTGAACTTACCGACGCTCAGTAAGTTTCTATTTGTATGTTATTAACATTTTTTTTATGTTTTTCTATATTACTATCTATTGAGTGGATCTTACTGTTTGAGATTCCTTACCTAATGTTGTTTTGTACAGGTCAAATAGGATTTCTTGTACTTTGTGGGATGGTTGTTGCCAAATGCTGTCAGACTATCTTCGGTTTGCTTACGAAGATCCTATTGTTATATTGCTTCAATGGTGCAAGATTAAAGATGCTCCAGGTTTTTTATTTTTTTTTAGCTTTGAGACGCTGTGATTCTTAAGTTATTTTCATCTGAGATTGTTCTTTTCTCTATTTTAAGGATGTATTGGTAATCGCAAAGTTTGCAATATTTTGTACCTCTCTCGTATGTTTATCAACCCGCAAGTTCAGGAATATGTTGACTTCTTACATAGGTACGGCTTCCCCCTTTTTTTTAGTTAATTACCATATATTTTGCATATTATTTTTTCTATACCTTCTATATTGTCAGGTTTTCTTGCGCATGTGGTGATTGTTCCTCTGCCTTCAGTTTTGGTCTTTGTAGACAACCTCCATCTAAAGCTACTGATGGTGTTGATGTTGTTCCTTTGGAATTAGATTATATAAAGCATCTCTCTGGAATTCCCAATGATGTTAGTTATCTTTGTTTGTAATGTGTCTTTTTTTATAGTTATGATGCGTGGATGTCTAATTTTCGTTTGTTTTTTACAGGTTGATTACTGCTATGTTTTTGGCTCAATATCAGCAGTACTTACAAAGAAAGGCTGGTATTACAATTCATGTTCTGTCTGCAATCGTATGGTTGTTCATAATGGTTCTTATTTTACATGTTTTGAATGCGGGGTCATTGTTGATTCTGTCCTGCCAAAATTCAAATTGGATGTTAAAGTCTCTGATGATTCTGCCTCTGTTATCCTTGAGCTAAGTGACCGGGAGGTTACTAAGATGTTACGTTGCTCTGCACTTGACTTATTACACCAGTTTTGTACCGTACGTATTTTTGATGTTTTAGTATTTCATTATGTCTTTTTTTTTTTAAAATATGTTGCGCTTATCATTTATCCTCATTCTATGTCATTAGGATGGTGGGTACATTCCTCATGTTCCATCTATCATTGCTGATCTTGTGGGTCAGAAATTCATTTTCAAGTTGAAAATGAATGACTCTCCTTCGCTGAAGTTTTCTCTGAAATTCACTGTGCTGGATATTTTCACGAATGTCCAGTTGTTTGATCTGTCTTCTCTCCACTCTAAAAATGCGGTATTGTGTATCTTTGTACAATGAATGTTAACTATGAATGTCGTATTCTGTATTTGTTTACTATGTTTTAATTGTTAGCTATCAATTTCTGATGTATTCTTTCAGGTTTTATATTTTGCTTTTTATTTTCTGTCTTAATTACATGTATTTACTGTTAATGGTTTGTGTGTTAACTATGTTTAGTTTTAACATTCATAGGATAATCAAGACAACAATATTGAAGATGGTTGTTCTTCTGCTTTGGCTGGTGATTCAACTTTCAAGCATATATTGGATAAGGATGTTTTTTCTCCAACTACTGAAGTATCTTGTGGCTATTCTGATATGAAAAAGTTTGCTGCTGATTCTCATCCTGGGCTCTAGATTCGATTTTTGGCATTTTTTTTCAAGGAAAATGTTGCTCCATGTTCCAAATGACATTATTGTATACGTTTAACCGGTTTTTGTTTTGTTTTTATGTGGAACTTTAGATAATCCTTTCGTTTGGACTAGGTTATTAATATATTATTTGTTTTTCTGTCGCTTATTTTTTAATACGTTGCATTTTGTTTGTATTTCGTTTGTTAATGTTATGCCGAAGAGGGATTTTTGTTGATCTTATTGGCAATTTTGTCTTATGTATGTTTTTTTTGGTACATAATGTACCGAGACATATTTTGTATCACAATTATTGACTGTTAAATATCAATTATAATGATGTTAAGCTCAACGTTTTAGTTTGTGATTATCTCAACAAAACCTTACAAGTAATATTTAGAGTCAATTAATACTAATATGCTGAGAACATCTTGCATCTTGACAGCCAATGATGTTCTGATATTATATTTTTTTGGATTTCATCTACTTTAACGAAGTATTATATAGATGAAACATTTTTGAGAAATTTATAGTAGTCCAATTGGTTTAGTTGGTCAAGGTTGTGCATTATTCATCTGGAGTCACAGCTTTCTCATAAGGAAATTGACTAATAATATAAAAAGAGTATTTCTATCCTGAAAAGAAATTTTTGCTTTGAAATGGTAATTAATCAATTTCTTCAGTATATTATCACTTATTTTTGTAGAGCTACTCATATTCTTACTTTAAAAAACTATTTAGATATGCTGTGTAACACAACTAATTTGGCGTCAGTTCAATAATCTTTTATTAGTATAGTTATTGTGTATTGGAAGTTGAATAAAGGGTCAGCTATTGTCAACTAAAACTCATTGATGGTGTCAAATTTCTATAATGGAACTCTTCGTTTCCATTTTGCAGAAAACCATCAAAGTATTAATGTACTAAATAGCAACAATGAAGTTATTCCTGTCAGCATTTAATATGTAAGTTGATATATCATTGGTAACATATACTTTAGTTGGTTCACGTGATTTGGTTCATATTCTCTACTTTTATTGATGGTTTGGTAACTGAAATTTAGTCAACTGTCTTTCTTATAAGGATTTATTATTTTTTTTAGTGTTCTATTTTCGTGTTCATCTTCCTCATATGTGCTTTGTTGTTATTATGCGGATTCATGTTCATGCTGTTGATTAGTCCAGAATTTCCAATTATATGCGTTTAACAATGGATCGTTTGTCTATGAGGAGCTCTTCTCTTCCAAGTTCTTCTATAGATGGTGATATATTGAGCCATATCTTTCTGTACATTTTTGTTCGTATTTTTGCTTTTGTAAATCTTTTGTTTAATGAAGTTATTATGTATGTGTCCAAAATTGGTGTTCTTACTCACTTACTTGCAGATGAAAATATTACTCCAAACATAAAGAATCATGCTCGGAACTCAGTTTCTTCTGGTAAGCTTGCTTTAATTGATATGTACTCTGCTATATCCATATTATTATATTGTCTAACTCTCCTTATATCTTTAAAATGTGTATTTGTTTTTCCTTATTTGCGTTCTTCTCTGTTTTTCGTGGCATTTTGTTTTCTGTGTCTATATATCATTATTCATTTTCTCTTAAACCTTTGTTTTTTCTGTTTGTAGACAGTAATATTCCTACAGCACAAATGTCTCGTCTTTCAAATAGATTGTCTCGTGGTAATCTCCTTTTTATCATCTTTTAGTCCTCTGTACTTTTTTTGTATCTTCCCTTATTTAAAAATCCTAAGTTGGTTCTTATTTGTTCAACTGTTTGTTAATTTTTATAAGTGGTATGGTTTTAATATTTCTGTAGCTACTTTTGTTTGTAATGTTTATAGTTGAAGGCTAATGATATTTTTCTTCTTATTTCAGCTATTTCAAAGTTTGGCTTCTCCCAAAATGTGTCATTTCAAGATTCTCTCCCTTGCAACACTAATGGTTTTACCTTTGTTCTTGGTGTAAAGTGTTCTGTACATTATTTTATATTCAGAATTGTTGTGATTATTTTCATATGTATGTGCATATTACCAGGTCCTATAAACGTTGCTGAAGTCAATGCTGGTGAAGCTAAATTAAGACGGGCTCAAAGGAAACAGATTGTGGATATTAAGAAAAGAAGGGCCCTGGGCACATCTTATGAGTCCAATGTGTTAAAGGATATCACGAATTTCAATTGTTCTAGAACTTCAAATGTTCAGTTAAGCACTGGAGGTACATTACAGAGAGATTTTTGGTCCTTAATATTTCTTTATTGACTTATTTCTTTATATATATTTAATTTAACAATGTTTCTTTATGAAGGCAATGAAGATCATACTACTTCTCAGTCCATTTTATCATTCTCCAATGATGCTTACCCTTTTTCTAATACCACTTCTTTAGCAAAAACTTCTGGCAAACACAGGCGTTTTAGAGAAGGTGATATTTTCCCACTTAGTTCAGGTCATTTTGTTTGAAGGTTACAATAGCATTTTTAAAAGTTTTTTGTTTGCAAGTTTTGCTTGTCTCATGATCTTGTCCGTTCTTTGGTAAAATTTAGGTTCTCAAATCTCTCCTGGTGAAACATCTTTCAACCCTTGTAAGAGGATTAGAGAAGGGTCATTTGGTCAATCAATTATGTTGGAACAAATTCCTATCTCTACAACATCAAATGGTAACTGTAATTGATCAATCTATAATTTATGGTTAACAGTATATTTTATTTAGTCTTATAATTTTACCATTTGGTGCAGCTATCAACCAAGAACAATCACTTACGTCAGAATTAACAAATGTTCAGCAACA
>QANZ01049395.1:0-27750 GCA_003254925.1 Chamaecrista fasciculata
CACATAAATAAAATGATTGGCCCTAGGGCACAATCTCCATCAGAATGCCATGTAACGTTGATAGGGATTAGACACATTGATCAATGTACCTAGTGTAGGAACAGTTGGATTAATGATTGTACCTAGTGCAAGTGGAAGTTTGATGGAGATTGTTCCCTAGGGCCAATCATTTTATATGTATGAACATATTGTTTGACTGATTTATGAATGATAAATTATGTCGTTATCATATTTTTAGCATGTTTACTGTGATAACAATCCTTGATTAATTATGTGATAATTATTCTAAACTATCCCTGGTCGATTATTCACGTGGGAACGTGAATGAACTAAGACCAGCATGACTTCGATGTATGGAGATACACGCATGTGATGCTTCTCGAGAGTCATGGTGCAATTATGCAAAGGGTTACAAGTTGCTGGACCGACCCGGAGAGTCCTGCATGGGTTTAGTCATGAGCTAGCCTCTCCTGTACACCTGTCACGATGCCCTTAGACTTGAGGTCTTCATTATTCCGGCGTTGTAGATGCTGAACTTTGACCTAGTCCAACGTTCCCGCAACAGGGTAACCATACAGGCTAGGTACAGGTTTAGTTGTTTGCCGTGCTGAGGAATGTGGTTGACCAATAAGGAATTTTATCCCTCATTAAGTTGAGAGATATTTGACTGGGCCCCTCGATGAGTTTGTCCAAGGAATGTGTGGCCACACAAGGTAATGAGACTAACTCAAGGAATCGAGAAAGTTATGGTTTGGATTACAAGGATGACTTTCCCATGCCTTATCCATGACCAAAATATCGTGTGACAATAGGGATTATGACAAGGTGGTACTAAGGTTAAGTCGTAAATGTTAAAACGATAACTCACGTGTTTTGGGTAGTCGTGATGGCTTGCTAGAGTCCGCTCTCGACTTGTGAGTCATGGAGATGGCTTGCTGCCAATTTCACGTGAGACCTGATGGGTCACACATGACCAGGATCAAGATACTGTTATGGGACACGAATTGGGGTAATTCGTGAGTCACTTTAGTGACACAATTTAAGACATAGTTGAATGTCTTAGGACATGAAGTCTTGTCTTAAATAAAATCTACATTTGTGATATTTAAATTTGTTAGACAAGTTTAAATATATTAATTGTTAAATAGTTAATTTGATTAATCTATTTACAATTGAATTCTTGTTTAAAATATTGGGGAATAATGAAGTGATTTAGTCTCCTAAGAGTTAGGGGATTATTGATCTATTAAATTCTCTAATATTGAAAGATAACAAGAGGAGGGTGGCGCCTCACTCTTGAACTAATTAATGAAATATGATTTTGTTAATTTGAATTCAAAATTTAAATTTGAATTCAAGATTTGAATTTGAATTAAGATATTAGGGTAATATTTTAATTCAATTTGTTAAGGATATTAATAAGATTATAACTTTCTAAGAGTTAGGTTTGTTATCTTATTTATTAAATTCCTATAAAAAGACTAAGGGGGTGGCGCATTCTTCAAGATTCAAATGAAAGATTTGATCTTGCATTTTGAATTTCAAGAATGCATTTTGAATTTAAATTAAGATATTAGTGTAATATTTTAATTAAGAATTCAAATCCTCTTGACTCACTCCAGCCAATGAGAAGTGTGCTTTCAAGATTTGGATTTCAAGATATGATCTTGAAATTTAAATTGAGATTGCCTTTTAATTTTGAATTATAATATTAATGTAATTTTATAATCAAGATTTGGGGATTCCCTAATTAGATTAGTAATTCCCTATTTTCAAGAGTGAGACTCTATAAATAGACACAGAAGTCGCATAACTCAACCAGAGAACTAAAGCGAAAAGTCTCCTATCCCAAGAGAAAGAGGGAGAGTTCGACTAACCCTAAAACTTAGGGATAAAAGGGCGAGTTGTGTGTGAGAGTGATTGGAGGCGCCAAACCCCAGAGTTAGTGGCCAAGAAATTGTTTCTTGGTGCGCCACTTTGGGTTCTTGGATATTTCAAGAAGTGTTCTTGAAATTCCAAGATTGTAGATTCGTTCCCATAATCTCTTGGAAAAGAGATTGGAGGCTAGCACCTGAGTATCCGCCAAACTGTTCGTGTGGATCACCGGCAGAGGAACGACACGAGTCTGTGGACTTCTTGGAATCGCGTTTTTAAAGCAACCGTTTGAATTTAGGTAAATGTCCTTTTCCTTCTGGTATAAACACAAGTAGTGGATCCTTTGGAGGAGATTATAAGTTTTGTAAAAATTTTAATTTTACCTTTTTCGCTGCGTTTTGCTCCATAATCTCCAACAATTCAGGTTTGGAACAAGAGAGAGATATGACTACATTCAATAGTTAATGACTAATTATGAAACTTTTTTAAAAATATTAAGGACCAAAATAAAATAAAAGAGACCAAAATGAAACTTAGGACAATTGCTTTTCTCATCAAAGAACTCAACCCTATGCCTTTCTCGCCTTTCCACTTGATTCTAACCACCAAATGCATCTCTTCCTCACAGTCGGTGGCCAAAATCAAGCCTTCAAGTCGGTGAATAGTGACAATTGCTTCGAACTTTTTTTTTTGCCAATATAAGAAAACTAACAGAAAAATGGAAAAATAAACCAGAAGACAATCATTCCACACTTGAAGAGTTTGAGATCATCGAAGAAGTTAACCATGTAAAATCAAGCAACCAAGAATAGAGAATGGGAGCACAGAGACCCAACCAATGAGGCACATATCCTCCAAGAAACTGCCTTTGTTAGCCAAATTGCTACAAGGTAAGAAGATTTGCTAAGAGCAAAACCGATCACCAATTGGTAACCAACAGGATGCTGACGAACAATCTTCATCATAGTCGAACATGCAAACTCAATTGAAGTAATTTCTCCCATACACTCAAAGAGACAGACAGTAGTTACATCTCTCATATATTGAGAACAGTAAGGAGTAGGGATATCTTCTGACGAAAAGAAATAACTATATCTAATAATAAAGAAATGTAGAATAGTGATAATGAGTTATCCAAAATTGCTCTTTTCTAGTGATTGAAGAAGAAGACGACCTCACGCAAATTGCTCCCAAACTGGTCCAAACTGCTCTAGCAATATTTTCTTCTCTCATCCATCTTCTTCTTCTTCTTCACATTTAGATTTAGAAGAGGAGTTGTAATAGTTACAATTCCTCCCTTATAATTTTGTTTGCGGATGCAGAGCAGTTTTCTAACGGGAGCCGTTTTTTATTGCTTCGAACTTCTTGTAATAGAGAGGAGGCCAAAAATAATACATACAAGTAAAAGCATATATTTATTTTTATTAAATATAATTATATTATTTTCATAAATTATAAATTCAAAAATCTCATGTTGCTATTTTTTTAACCATATTTTTTATTTTGAGACTTTTGGAATTATTTACCGAATGCCAGTTAAAACCCATTTAAACACAAAAAACTAGGAGTGAGCGCGGCCTGGGTTGGGATGGATTGAGAGAAAATTTCGGCCCAACTCGCACATCAATCTGCGGATTGGGTTGGGTTGTGTTTTATGATTTTAACAACTCAACTCGAACCAACCCAACCCGCAGAGTTGCAGTTGGGTTGGGTTGAACCCGCGGGTTGAGTTTGTAATTTTTTTTATAATTTTTATAATAGAAAAATATTATTATAAATTTGTGAGTAGTGAATAAAAACTTACACATAAAAAAAAAGTTAAAAAAACATCAATTTTATATATATAAATATAAATCAATTAAAATATACTCCATAACATATGCAAATGTAATACATATATGTAATTATGTAAATTTTAAAATCAAAATATCTTATTTATAAAGAAATAATAATATATACATAAGAAGACATACAAAACTTATATAAAAATACATAAACATGTATACAAAATAAATTAAAAAAAAAATTATATGCGGGCTCGCGGGTTGGGGCGGGTTGGGTTGGCAAACCACAAACTCGCAACCCAACCCGCACAAATTTTAAGCCCAAACCAACCTGCAAACCCGAATTAACCCAACCCATAGCTGCGGGTTAAGTTGGTTTTTGTGGGCTCGCGGGTTGGCGGGTTGATTTGCTCACCCCTACAAAAAACAAGCTAAACTGAATTTATTTTTTAAATAATTTTTTAATTTGGCCAAATTCCTCAAAACAACTTTTCTATATGATTTTGAACAATTTTGGACTACGAAACATGAATATTAGGTGGACAGATGATACGACATAGACATGCTAAACTTTTAAAATTATATGACAGGACATATATTCATAAACAATTAAAAACTTATAAACTTTTATGAGAACTTTAAAAATTACAATATTTATTCATAATATATATAATATGTGTCATTATTTTTTATTGTTTGTCNTTATATATATATAATTTAATGTAATTATAATATAAAAAATTAAAAAAATTAAATGGGCCGACCTGTGGGTTAGCGCACTTCAACCCGTTTAACTTACAGGCCAACCCTTTTAGATAAGCATTTAAAGTTTAAACTGGCCAATTTTTCCTCCCGCATGCCACAAATTCAATTGATAATGCTAGTTGCATGCAACCTTACTCACAAGCACAGGTCCAATTAATTTGATAGGCTGATTCAGTTCAGGTTTCATAACATTGTTTTAAAATAAAGTAAGGCAAAACATCTTTTCGTGCCCCTAACGCTTGCAGTGATTTTCAGTTATGCCCCTAACGTTTCATTTTGTTCAGACGTGCCCTCAATGTAAAACTAACGTTTCAATTCTGCCCCCAATTTTGACTCAATGCCCATGTGGCAATTGTTTTTACTTATTTGTCATTTTTTCTGTCTGGCTTGAATAAGTGGCATGATGACTAGACATTCCTATTTTTTTTTCCACCGTGGCATGATGACTGGATTTACATTTTTGAACATAAAAATTGAGTAAACTAGCAAATCAGTCCCTGGATTTACATTTTTCATCATCTTCATTCATTTTAGTCCTAAATCCTCAAAATAAAATTGTAAAGTGTCCCAAAACTCTTCCAAATATTCCAATTTAGTTCTTAAAAATATTAAAAACCCTAAACCCTAAATCTTAAAACTATAAACTCTAAACTCTAAAATTCTAAACCCTAAAACCCTAAACCCTAAAAAATCTAATTTGAGCAATTAGGTCCCTCACCCATTCTTATCCCATTATTCTCAATTCCCCCTCTTTTCATCATCTTCATTCATTTTAGTCCCAAATCCTCAAAATGTAATTGTAAAGTGTCCCAAAACTTTTCCAAACATTCCAATTTAGTCCTTAAAAATATTAAAAACCCTAAACCCCTAAAACTTAGAATTTTTTTAATCTTCATCTTCATCTTACCAATTTAACATAAATCCCTAATTTTTTTTTATCCCTAAATCCCCTAAAACTTTTTTTTAATCTTCTTCATCTTCATCATTCATCATATCTTCTTCATCAATTTTACTAAATCAATTTTCGAAACACCCATCCACCTTCATCTTCAGCTGAAACACCCATCCACCTTCATCAATTAAAATTAGTAATAATATATGGCAAGTGACTTTTAGGGTCAAAATCCAAAAAACCCATCACATGAAGTTCATTGAAGCCAACGATGCCGTCGCTGTGTTCTTGTTGCCGTCGGGCGTCGTCGGATTCAAACAGATCTGACGAATCTTTGAAGCAACGGAGCATCAAGGAGAAGCCACCAGTGACATTGTCGTCGGCGCGTCGGCGGGTAGCAGCGTTGCCGATTGAATCTTTGAAGTTTGAACCAGTAATTGAATAATGGGGGTTTTTCTGTTTTATTGTACCAATGCTATTGAGAAATCACCGTAAATGAATGGATGAACTTGAGGGTGATGAACTGCGACGACCAGATCTGGATTTTTTTTTTTGTTGAGGGTGTCTTTAGCCTTTGATAAACTGATGATGATGATGAACGATTTTTTTTTTTTTTTTTTAGGATTATTTTTTAATTTTTGGACGATGAACTGATGAATGATGATGATGATGATGAGCAACTGATGATGAACTAATTTTTTTTAATGATGAACGATTTATGGTTTAGGAATTTGAGGTTTGGGGTTCAAGGTTTAAGGGTTTTTAATATTTTTAAGGACTAAATCAAAATGTTTGGAAGAGTTTTAGGACACTTTACAATTTTATTTTGAGGATTTGGGACTAAAATGAATGAAAATAATAAAAAGAGGGGGAATTGAGAGTAATGGGATAAGAATGAGTGAGATACCTAATTACTCAAATTAGATTTTTTTAGAGTTTAGGGTTTAGGTTTTAAGGTTTAGGATTTTAAGGTTTAGGGTTTATAGTTTTAGGGTTTAGAGTTTGGAGTTTAGGGTTTTTAATACTTTTAAGGACTAAATTGGAATGTCTGAAAGAGTTTTAGGACACTTTACAATTTTATTTTGAGGATTTGAGACTAAAATGAATGAAGATGATGAAAAAGAAGGGGAATTGAAAATAATGGGGTTTAGGGTTTAAGTTTAGGGTTTTTAATATTTTTAAGGACTAAATTGAAATGTTTGGAAGAGCTTTGGGACATTTAACAATTTTATTTTGAGGATTTGGGACTAAAATGAATGAAGATGATGAAAAATGTAAATCCAGGGAGTGACTTGCTAGTTTACTCAATTTTTATGTTCAAAAATGTAAATCCAGTCATCATGCCACGATGGAAAAAAAAAATAAGAATGTCCAGTCATCATGCCACGTATTCAAGTCAGACAAAAAAAATGACACATAAGTAAAAAAAATTGCCACATGGGCATTGAGTCAAAATTGGGGGCATAATTGAAACGTTAGTTTCACATCGAGGGCACGCCTGAACAAAATGAAACATTATAGGCATAACTGAAAATCACTGCAAAAGTTAGGGGCACGAAAGGGTGTTTGTTAAAAATATTGTTAAAAATAATAAATAGTATATTTTTTTTTTTTCTATATAAAGATAAAAACAAATTAAAACTTATTTGACATTTAGGGCCTGTTTGCGAGATAAGCTCATCCCATTTCATCTCATTTGGTGAAATCACGTGGGATGATTGAGTAGTAAAAATGAGATGAAATTATGTATTAGTGTTGAGAGAAAATAATATTAAATAGGATGTAAAATTATATTAAAGGGTATGTAATGATTGTAGTTGATTGAAATAGATTTATGGATTTTTTAAAAGGGTAAATTACACAAAAGGGTCATGTGGTTTGACTCATTTTCAGATAGGGTCCTGTGGTTTAAAAAATGTCAAATGGGGGCCATGTGATTTCCTCTGTTAGCAAATAGGGTCCCAGGTGGTTTTTTCCAACCAAATTAACAGAATTAGGTTAAAATGAATTCAAGGTGTACTGTTTTGCAATTTTAGCCAAGTTCTTTTGTATTATAAAAAACAAAAATGGTTGAATCGGGAACACTGCGACGAAGCTTGCTGGTTCGTGAACGGAAAAGATGGAGATCGTCGCCGGCGTTCATCAATGGAGGACGGCGTGCGGTGGTTTACGGCGGAGATCTGAGTTCCTCTTTTAAAGCAAAAATCAATCGGATTTTGGAAAGCCATGAATGAAGTTGGAGTACGCAGAAGTTGAAAATAGAAAAATGTCGTCTTTTTCCGAATCACTAAACTTACGCTTGAGCTAGCTTCCTCACTCACTCCACCATCTTCAATTCAACGACTGTGGTGTAAGATTAGCATTTGGAGATTGATTTTTTAAGCACTGTCAATTTTTTCAATCTCCAATTTCTTCAATGAATTCCTTGACAGTGAAACCCTCCTTCATACCCCAATTACCTTCTTCTACTTCTACTTCTTCGTCTTCCACAGTGCTTGTCTCCTTTCGAACTCGTTTCGCGTCATCGTCGTCATCGATTATCTTTCCAAGAAACTTGAAGCATAAAAGATTAAGCATAAAAGCATAAAACCTGATCGCTTCTACTTTAAAAGAGGAACTCAGATCTCCGCCGCAAACCACCGCTCGCCGTCCTCTATTGATGAACGCCGGCGACGATCTCCATCTTTTCCGTTCACGAACCAGCAAGCTTCGTCGCAGTGTTCCCGATTCAACTTTTTTTTATAGTACAAAAGAACTTGGCTAAAATTGCAAAACAGTACACCTTGAATTCATTTTAACCTAATTCTGTTAATTTGGATATAAAAAACCACCTGGGACTTTATTTGCTAACAGAGGAAACCACATGGCCCCCATTTGACACTTTTTAAACCACAGGGACCCTATCTGAAAATAGGTCAAACCACAGGGTCCTTTTGTGTAATTTACCCTTTTTAAAATTGTACAGGGGTAGAAATGGTAAGAAACAATGAGATGAAATGGAGATAATGAAATGAAATGATAGGTGTTTGGTTGTCATTTGAATAGAATGATATGCAAATGAGATGATTTTAGAATTTGTGCCGGTGATAAATTTTGGGATGATGGTTTTAGGTTCATCCCAAATGAGATGATGTGACCAAAATGCAAATAATATGAAAATTATTGTAAACGTACAATTTGGTCCATAACTTTGTATCGATCTAATGATCGAATCATTCCTTGAAATGTGTATACTATAACGCGGGGCCCGTAAAAAATTACAATCATCAATAATGATCGGGTCTATTTATGATATTCGATGACAAAGAAAACACAAACAATAGGTTGATGACCAAAATACAACTATTCTCACAGTTTTTTTATTTTTTACAAAGGGTAAATTACACTTTGGTACCCTGTGGTTTGACCCTATTTCACTTTGGTACCCTGTGGTTTGAAACTTGACACTTTGGTACCCTGTGGTATTCTCCATTAACACTTTGGTACCCTTTGGAGTTATTTTGTAATTTTAACCATGATAAATTTTGCAAAAATTACATATTGACCCCAAAAAGTTTTTAAAAAATTACAAATAGGTCCCTAGATACATATTATCTAGGGACTAAAATGAAAACTTTAAAAAAATTTAGGGGTCAATATGTAATTTTTGCAAAATTTATTATGGTTAAAATTACAAAATAGCTCCAAAGGGTACCAAAGTATTAAAGGAGAATACCACAGGGTACCAAAGTGTCAAGTTTCAAACCACAGGGTACCAAAGTGAAATAGGGTTAAACCACAGGGTACCAAAGTGTAATTTACCCTTTTACAAAAGAATAGTAACATTGTGCCATAAAAAAAAATAGGGATTGAATGGTATATTTTACTTACAAAAATATAGGAAGGTTAAAATCAGATGATTTTGTACACAAAAATATAATAAAAAATTGAGGATCAAAATGAAACTAATCGCATAGTTTGAACAAATAAAGGAACATTGAAAAAAAAATAACAACATTGCAAATGAACAAAAGTAATTTTTGTCTAATTAAATTAATATAAATCATATAATATATAATATATAATATATATATATGTGTGTGTGTGAAACAAGAGAAAAAAAGAGGTGTGTGTGAAAAAGAAAAAATAAATTGGTAAAAATTTATAGATGAAGAGAGAAAAATATAAGTGTAATAAATGAGAGTATGTAAAATCAATATATTACCTAATTATTTTCTTATATTTGTATTAAATTATCGATAATTATAGGTGTATGAGTAGAAGTATATTAATAATTATAAAAGAAAATGAGATGTTGTGACTTGTGAATGAAATGATATTGGGAATGAGATGATACTATTTTTTTTGCAAGACAAACAGTCATTTGTAATGTTCATCTAGTTCAGAAATTTGATGATACTTGAATGATAGATAAGATGATCAAAATAAATTATTATGATATAGAATTGAACAAACAGGCCCTTAATAGCACTCATTGAGTATCTAAACCGTTAATTTTCTTATCTTAGTTAAGTAAATGACTCACTACATTGAATGATTAAATTAAATGAGCACAATAAATTAATATGATATAGTATTGAACAAAAAAAGAAATTAACAAAAAGAAAAAACAAATACATGGAAGAAAGAGTTCAAGTTTTCTCCACTCTCGAACAGCCGTTACATCTTTCATTTCTCACAGCATTTGAGACGAGCAAGCAGGCGAACCAATCAAATGCGAACAGTCTGAAATTGAAGTTGAAGTTGAAGTTGAAGGAAGAAGACAGAAAAATAAGAGCATTGAGAGAGAGAGAAAGAGCGATTACGAATCACGATGGCGGCCATAGCCACAGCGATTGTGGGAGGATTGATAGTGTTAATAGCGTTTCATGTTTTGAATGTGTTGTTGATGAAGCCGAAATTGATGAGAGAAAAGCTTCGGAAGCAAGGGATTGATGGTCCAAATCCTCAGATCTACTTCGGAAACATCTTCGAAATCGGAAGGATTCGAACGCAAGATGCTGCTGAAGCTGAATCGACAACTATTATTGAACAACAACACCATCGTCATTCTTCTATTTCTCATCGCTGGACTTACTCTCTGTTCCCTCACTTTCACAAATGGAGGACCCAATACGGTACCTACTTCTGTATTTTGTTTCATTTCATTTCATTCATGTTTGTTAATTTTAGATTTTCTTTGTGTTCATTGATATTTTTCTCAACTAAAATATTTCAATTATCAATTATTTAGTAATCTTATACTTTTTAATCTCTAAATTTGCATTAAATTAATCCAATTTGGTCTCTAAATTTTAATTAATTTTATATTTTTTTATCTTTAAATTTATACTAAATTTATACTATTTGGCCTTTAAATTTGTATTGAAATTGTACTTTTTGGTCTATGAATTTGACAAAAAAACCTAATCGTTGACAAATATAATAATTCAAGATTGAGTAATTTATTTTGATTATTCAGGAACTGATTTGATTTGATGACTCGGCATAAATTCAAAGGGTCAAATAGTAAATTTTCGATTTTAATATTTGATTTTATAAAATCAGGTCACTTGTGACGGTTCGATAAGATTTCCCTTTATTAAATAATATTATCTGATTTTTTTATAGCAAATAATATTATCTGATGTAGTGTGGACCTCACTGAGTTGTGGCATTCTTTTTTTGTTTTTGATAACCTTGTGGCATTCTTAATCCAAGACCAAAAGGAAACAAGCATTAAAAAGAAAACAAAGGGAATGAGCATTTCTCTATATTTATTTTCAATTAACATAGAGTCCTAGTTATTGCTATTTATCATTAATTTATTACTGAATGTGGATTTAGAAATTTTTTTTTGGTCTCCAATTTGGATTTAGTATTTGTTGTCTTCATATTAGCTCTGATGTGGATTTAGTATTTGTTGTCTTCTTCGGAGCTAATATGCCAACAATATTCAATATTGTTCTACACTTTTAGCATTAGACAATTTGGCATTAGATCTTCTGTGTTTCTTTCTTCATGTATTTTTTGTGGAGTTAGAAAGGGAAAGGAAAAGGAAAAGGAAGAGAGAAAAAATGTGGATACAATAAAATGATAATATATAAGATTCACATTTTCTCTTTTTCTCTCTTATTTTTTCTTCCTTTCTCTCTCATACTCTACAAAAATGTAAAGAAGAGAAATGTAAAGGATTCATTTCTCCCGTTGGGTACACAATAAGAATGTTGCTCATGGATTGTAGGCCTAGCTATCCATTGTATTTTGGTAATGTCAAATATTTTACACGTTGGTTCACATTGAAATAGAGTCGCACTTATTTTGCTGATGACCCCAAAAAATGTGTCAATAGTGCAATAGATGTCGCATTTCGGAAGATGAACTTCCATGGAACAAACTGCATTGAAAGTTGAAGCACTAATAATTAGTTTAAAAGGAGTCAAAGCAAAAGTGAGTTATTTGTCATTTGAATTTTGAACTAATATTTAAATATATACACATGAAGAAGGGCACATATACATTATTTACTACTGATACATTATCTTCACAAGTTAATGGTGCAATAGATGCCGCACTTCATAAGATATGTTTCCATAAAATATACAATATTGAAAGTTGATGCGCTGATCAAATTATTTGTAAGCAAAAGTAATATTGGTACCTCCAAAGTATGTGGTCATTTTAAGTTGTACTCTCAATTTTTTTGGGTCAATTGTACCCTCAAAGTATGCGGTCATTTTCAGTTATACCTCCAAAGTTTTTTTGAGTCAATTATACCTCCAATCATTTTTTTTATATCAAGTGTACCCCTAAATTGAGTATAGTTGGGGGTAAAATTGACTCAAACGTGAAATTTTGGGGGTATAATTGACTTAAAAAGATTTTAGGGGTATTACTGAAACTGATCTCATACTTTGGAGGTACAATTGACCCAAAAAAAACTTTGGGGTATAACTGAAAATGACCGCATACTTTGGGGGTACCAATACTACTTTTGCCTATTTGTAATTTGGACTAAACTTTAAATATATACACATGCAGGGGACATATTCATGTATTCTTCTGGAACTATACAGTGGTTGGTGATCACAGATGTAGAGATGGTGAAGGAAGTGAACCTATACACTTCTTTGAATTTAGGAAAGCCATCTTATCTCTCCAAAGATCGTGGGCCACTACTTGGCCAAGGTATATTGACATCAAGTGGACCAATTTGGGCTCACCAGAGGAAAATTATTGCTCCTGAACTATACCTTGATAAGGTCAAGGTATGTTTCTACTTTCTATTTTTACTCATAAAAGTATGAGAAGACCTACTATTTGATCTCTGAATTTACTCCGAATTAATTAATCTGTCCCTGAATAATTAAATACATGATTTGCTCCCTGAAATATTTTAATTATCAACTACTTGGTCTTCAGTGACGATTTGGTCCCTATATTTGAACTAATTTTATATTTTGATCCCTAAATTTGTACTGAATTAATACTATTTGGTCACTGAATAACTAATTTTATATTTTTTGGCCGTTGAATTTGTATTAAATTAATACTATTTGGTCACTGAATTTGGCAAGGGACCAAATTATTGACAATTGCATTCAGGGACCGTGTAGTATATTTTGATCATTCAATGATTGATTAGTTGACTCGGTGTAAATTCAAGGACCAAATAGTAGGTTTTCTCTAAAAGTATTTTAGATTTGCTCATAAGAGGGGAAAGTAATTTTCGAAGGTAATTCAATTACTTCCCAAAATTGCTTTCCTCTTTAAAATTACCTCATCCAAACACACCTTGAAGGAATTTGATTATTTTTAGATGAAAAATTTAACAAAAAGGACCGATTGCACAAAGTTAAAAAAGTTCAAGAAATATTCCACTACTTTTCTAAGTTAAGGGGAGTTTTGTGTAGTATATATTTTTAGGAGCTTCCTGATCTTTTTCTCTCTTATAAGTCACGTTTTAGGCCATGGTTAATTTGATTGTCGAATCCACAAATATAATGGTGAGTACATGGGAGGCTAGACTTTCAAGTGAGGGAGGAGTGGCTTCAGAGATTAAAGTTGATGAAGATCTGCGAAGCTTATCTGCAGACATAATTGCGAGAGCCTGTTTTGGTAGCAACTATGCCAAAGGACAAGAAATATTCACAAAACTTAGAGAACTTCAAACAGTCATGTCCAAGATAATTGTTGGACTCCCAGGTTTTCGGTATGAATTATCACTAAAATGCCTTTATGATTGTGAGTGTTTCTGTGCATGTTTGTCATAGACACAGTAAATTTTCCTTTCTGCTTGAGAATCTCTTACACTACTAGACATGAATACTTAACTAGTAATATAACTTGTATTTATGATTTTATTCTATTTGTTATATATCCTTCAAAATGTTATTAATGTTTCCATATGTTACATATACCCAAACCCATGAAAACCTAAGGGAATTTTCTAGATGCATCGGATGAGAAATGCCAATGGATTTCTTGCAGTCCAAGTTATGTATTGTTGTCTTAAAAATTAGAGAAAACCTACTTTTTGGTCCCTGAATTGTTATTGAGTCAATGATTTAGTCCCTGAATTGTAGGATAATACAAATCAGTCCCTAAATTTTACACCACCGTCAACCTTTGATCCCTGAATTGTAAAAAAAATATGAATCAGTCCTTGAATTTTACACCATCGTTAACCTTTTGGTCTCTGAATTGTAGGAAAATACGAATCAAACCCTGAATTTTACACCACCATTAACCTTTTGGTCCATTAGCTGATTCGTATTTTTCTATAATTCACGGACCCAAAGGTTGACGGTGGTGTAAAATTCAGAGTTTGATTCGTATTTTCCTACAATTAAGAGACTAAATCGTTAACTCAATAACAATTCAGGGACCAAAAAGTAGATTATCTCTTAAATTTACTATGAAACCAGTGTATGAAGTTGTATTTTAGTCATTATTCCATGTACTTTGTGAGTGATTGCAAAGAAGAACTACAAAGAAGGACTAACAAGGACTTTATCTATATATTATGTTCTCTTATTATATTTGCTAGTTGCTGCTGAAAACTTAAAAGGAAAACAAATCTGCTACAATGAATTGCTTTAGGTACTTGCCAACGAGAAGCAACAGAGAGATCTGGAGATTAGAGAAAGAGATCAACTCAATGATAACAAAGATTGTGAAACAACGCCTCAAGGAAGGCCATGAGCAGGATCTCTTACAAATGATACTTCAGGGTGCAATAAAATATGAAAGTGGTGATGGCTTCTCATCGAGTACTATCTCAAGAGACAGGTTCATAATAGATAACTGCAAGAACATATTTTTTGCTGGGCATGAGACTACTGCAATCACAGCATCATGGAGCTTGATGCTATTAGCAGCACACCAAGATTGGCAAGATCGTTGTCGTGCCGAGGTGCGTGAAGTTTGCGGAAATAGTAGCACTCTGGATGCAAACATGCTTCGAAGCATGAAGATGGTATGTATGAAGGATGTAGCCATGAGCTTCATTTTTTGCCCTCGAATTAAATATAGGCTAAATTGCACTAAAACCTCCTGAGTTTTAGGTTAGGGGCAGAAAATACCCCTGAGTTTTCAACTGTGGTCACTTAGGACCCCCTGAGTTTTAAAACTTGACAAACCCCCTGAGCTTTCAACTTTGTTTACTTAAGACCCTTGAGTTTTTTTTTAAAAAATGAGGTTATTTAGGGGTCTTAAGTGAGCAAAATTGAAAGTTCGTGGAGTCTATCTGTCAAGTTTTAAAACTCAAGGGTCCTACGTGAGCACAATTAAAAACTCAGGGGGTCTTTCTGTCAAATTTTAAAACTCAAGGGGTCTTAGTGCAATTTAGCCTTAAATATATATTATTAGCTTTTCATAACCTAAATGACATAAAGCTTACATATAACATGTTTTAAAATATAACATGATTTCTAAGTTCTAATGCATACATCAAGGATGTTTTCATGTTTAAGTTTCAAGAAAATAGAATCGGAATACCATAATGTACAATACCAAGCTTTTGAAACTTAATTGTTAATCAAGATAGTAAAAAATGTCAGAGAAGAGGAACCCGTGTTTAGAATTTTATTAAGGTTAGTGAGGATATTGAGTATGTGAATTAACCAAAGTTTTTTTTGGCTCATACCATCAAAGGTGGTGCATATTATACTTTTAGGTATTTTGAATGATATTATACTATTGTACAAGGCCCAGGAAGTTTGTTAGACAATCATTTAAATTACCAATTACAGAAAAATTTGAAGAACTGGACAATATGTTTGCACTTTGACATCAGATAGAGCATGGTATTGGACAAACATCAAATACTGTTTTTAAAATCTAAAGACAGAAAACTATTGAGAAATATTCTGAACTTCCAAAATAATTTTAAAAAATTGTTCCTAGAAATAGGAATCAAACAGACCCATAATTTCTTTTAATTTTCTTCTTGAGCATGCTAGTTAATTAATGAACACCTTGTGTTGTTTGAAAATGTTAAACCCACAGCTAAACATGGTGATTCAAGAGACCTTGCGACTGTACCCACCTGCAACATTTGTTGTAAGAACAGCCTTAGAAGATGTCAGATTGAAAGGCCTTTTGATTCCTAAAGGAATGAACATTCAGATTCCAATCCCAATATTGCAGCAAGACCATGAACTTTGGGGACCTGATGCTCACAAGTTCAATCCACAAAGATTTGCAAATGGGATTCTTGAAGCTTGTAAGACTCCACAGTCTTACATAGCATTTGGGGTAGGACCTCATGTTTGTGCTGGCCAGCAATTAGCAATTATAGAGCTGAAGGTGATTTTGTGCCTTATTCTTCTCAAGTTTCAATTCTCTCTCTCACCAAATTACCACCATTCCCCAGCTTTTAGATTGGTTATAATGCCTGGTGAGGGAGTCCCTCTCCTAATGAGGAGAATTTGACCATAAAATAGCACTTGGATTCTCTGCACTTCACTTACTCATGCAGTTCCTTGTGTTTTTCTATAATTTTTTTAGTAAACCTATAAATTGGCCCTTGAGAAATACACGAGTCAAGAACATAATTCTTGAAAGCATAGTTTACACTCGAGTAAACAAACAACTCGGTCCCTAAAAGATTACTAAGATGACAATTTGGTCCATAAAAAATTGAAATACATAGTTTAGTTCTTGAAAGATTCAAACGATATACTCTTTAGTTCCTAAAAAACCAAACAGTATACCCTTTTGTCCATAAAAAGAACTAAAAAGTATATTGTTTTGGATCTTTTAGGGACTAAACTGCGTATTTCAATCTTTCAGGGACCAAGTTGGCAACTCGATAAGGGACCGAGTTAATTGTTTACTCTTTAATCCCTAAAAGTCATGTAACTAAAATATTTTAGTTCTTTTCTTTCTATAAGTTAGTCCTTAAAAAATATGCTTAACTGCTTAAAGGACTAAATTGTATCGGCTTTTTCATTTTCAAGGATTAAAGTGTGTATTGTGTAAACTAGACTCATAAAGTCACAGGGATTGAGTTGTCAGCTCGTGTATATTTCAAGAACTAAATTATATGTTTTTTTGTTGTTATATTTTATCAACTTCAACTTGCAAGTTGCTGCGAATAATTGTGATTGCCAAATGAATAAATCAGCATTCATTATAATAAGATGAGTAAGAGAGAATGACAGAGGTTGTCTTAGCAAGCTTCGGATGTTTACTAGTGTTCTTTCTTGTCTTGAGTATATTACTTTTGATGGTTTTATGGAATTGTTGATTTAATTTTCTTGTTTTTTTAGTTAAAAAAAAAAAACCAAATTTACGTAAAACTAGAAGGACTGAAGATATTTTAAAGCCATTTTAGTTTTGTACCTGTACTGTTTGTTTTTAATCAGGATGTTAGTTTTTAATGTTGTATTCTGCTGTTTAGGAAATGACTAAAGAAAACATCCATATAAATATCTATTGCAAGATATGGCACTATATGTATATGAGAAAGTGGTATGGCATTTTGGACCATGTACTTTCAATGAATTACAAACAAAAATTTTGTTGGTTTTGTCCCTCATAATCAGAATGAACAAGCCGTAGGGATTAAGGATTATCAAAATATCTATCTTTAATGAGAACTCAGAAACTTTACTTTATGGGTCCGGGTATGGGTCTGAGTACGAGTCTAGCATTAATGAGTCTAGATATGGAGCCATGGAGATACCCTATTCATACTCTACTTGTAGTAGTAAATATATAGAGAAACATAATATTTTTAAATTTGAGAAAATATTAAATTGTGAAGATAAAATATAAAATTTTGTATATATATTGAAGTAATCTAATAATATATTCGATAAGATCCAAAATGCTGCATTGGAGCTCAAAGCAAAGAGAAAACTCAACAAGAATAATTTGTTTGTAGAGAGAGGAAGTAGTAATCCAAGAAGAATGAGAATGAAGCAGTCAATTTGTTTGTTGATCTCTCGCGGAACTCTCTAAAAACCTTAATGATTAGTTGTGCCAAGAACGAACACGAATACGAAGTGTTTTGTTTGATTATTTTGGATTTATAATTAATGAAAGTACATGAAAGACGAAAGAAATTATCTAAATTGACGAAATGAATTAAAAGCATTTCCCACAAAACTATCTCGAACTCGACCTTCACTGCTCAACAAAGATAAATGGAGGTTACTTAGATAAATATGTTTAGCCAAGGATATATCTTAATAATCATTAAGATAAAAGAATATTAGACATATAACTTATCCTACCTAGGAAAAACCATTATTCTAACGATAAATTGCAAGGCAATAATAGAGATTAGAAACAAACTCAATCAATTGATCACCAAGACCATTCATGAAAAGAACAAGTTTATTGAATGAATAGAAAAAGGGTTCAAGTGAACTACTCAACAAACAATGACAATAAAGTTACGAAAGTATTCAATCAATCTAATCCTATTATAAATAATCCTACCTAGGTACAATTAGCAACTAGATATAATTATAAGAAAAACATAATAAATCTAAAACTACTCCTTTGACATATAAAATAGTGAGCTCAAGCCTCATTCTTGATAATCAGTCGAGAAACAAAGTGTTTGCCACTCATAGCCAAGATATAACCCATGATATGGTTAGATCTTGAATGAAGACTTTTAGGGATGAAAACAGACGAAGACGGAGCTTTATAGAGCACTCGGCAAAGATTGATAAGAGAAATCTGCCAACTTTTTCTTTGAAGCACAATACTCTTTTCTTTTTTATAGCTATCTTCTTTTTCTTGCCTTTGAATTTTTCTTTTTTATTTTATGGCAAGTTACTTTTCTTTTCTCTTGTTTTTCTAAATATAACTGGCGACCCTAATGCTAAGAGGGATGAAAACAAAAAAGAGCTATGACAAAAACTTCTACTAAAAGAAACTCTCATAGTCATATTTAAAACACCTAATGAAAAGGCTCAAAGGGGCTAACTAGGGAATATATTTTTATGGCTTGTGTTTGGGATAAAAGGGTGAAAGAAAAATTGCCCTATCATATTAAAGATATTTAAAGCACATAAAGCTTCAACAAAGAATTAAAACGAGTTCTAGAGAAAATCAAGTTAAAGGACTAAGACATCTCTCATAAAATGGGAAAAATTTATGCTTAAAACTTCCAACATGATTATGGCACTCAAAGTTGATCATAGATTATCTAAAAGAATCATCAAACATAAAAACCCAAATTTTGAAAATTCAACAATCAATAGGGAAAACTATGATAAAATTAAAGATGTGAACCTAGAAAGATTATTACATAAACAGATGCGGATAAAACTTCTAACTACTTGGCTCAACCAAGGAACAAAAAGTGAAAATGCAAGTTAAATGATCAACATGAAATTGTGATGGAAAAATTTTACGAGCAGAAAAGAACATGCAACAACTTTCAAACATAATATTTATGAAGATGGCTATAGAATGTACTTACTACCGAACCACCAAAGCAAGCATTTGAACTATACGAAAATGAAAAATCTATGATCAGAAAATAAAATTTTTAACGGGTGCAAAAAGCGTAAACTAGCGAAGTTTACCTTCCCCTCCACACATGAATGTAACATTGTCTTCAATGTGTAAGTATATGAACAGAAAAATAGTAAACAAACCAATTTAAAGTAAACACAAAGGGGATTTATCACTCCCCCACACTTAGACCTTGCATTGTCCTCAATGCAGAGAACAATAAAAGACAGAAGATGGTAGACACCATGCACCTTGATGGAACGAAATTAATAAATGAGATATGCATATAGTACTTTGTAAATGGAAAGCTAAAAAGTCTGAGATCGCAATTTTCAACAAAGTTACTGGGTCAGATACAAAATATTCAAACAAAATAACAAATAGTCAGTAAGGCAAGATAGTCAAAAGAAAGCAAAAGAAATAGTCAGCAATGCAGCGAGGTCACAACACTGTCATCGTTAGAGACATTCAACTGCCGGTCCTGCACAAGACGTCGCACATGCCTCCTCAAGCATCGCATGCGCATAGTCTGATGCTCCTGTTGTGTTTGGATGGCCTGCATAGTCTATAGAATCTGGTGCAAGACATCGTCAGCGATAGTAGGTGGTTGGGTGATCGCACCTATCGTAAAGCGCACCAAAAAGACCGGCTAAATATGTAGTACAATGATACTCGCCGGGTCGTATTCTCTTAGGAACTCTCGTATGTGGAGTACGGGCGATTCAAAGTTCAAACAAGATTGTATTGGGTATAAAAACTATAAACAAACTAAGAAATGCCGGTAAAAAGTGTGTTTGTTTAAGAACTAACTGAAAACTACAAAGTAGGGACTAAACTGAATACGAGATAAACTATGACAGTAGATAAAATATGGAGAAATACTTGGAGTTACCGGATGACTAAGCTATCATTGCACCACAAATGATATAGGGAATTCATAGTTAGGGACCAAATTGAGGTTGCCATGAAAACTCATAGAAAAGATCAATTAACCCAATTAATTAGCTCTTAAACAAGTGACTAATCAACCTAATCAACTAATCCACCTCTCAATTAAGTCAAGATAGTTTCTAGAGCTAGTCCGATTGACAATTAAACAATAATCAATCAAGATTCACACAATCAACACTAACACGATAGAGCTTAACAACGAAGAGTATCGATAAAAGAGTCAAATGTGATACAATCAAGAACAAGCTTAGAGAACATAATCAATATCATCAACTACATCAGAATTCAAACTAAGTTCAACAACCAAACAAGAATCCCAAATAGAAAAGACGATAAACTAAGAAAAACTCCCTAAACGATAGAATCCGGTGCTCTAGCTTCATCATCCGCACTCCAAGCAAGGTTCCTAGCTGCTCATTGGTGGAGGAATGCCACTCTCCACCTCCAAATCAGCCATGGCAGCAAGAATAGTGAAGATGGAATGAGGGTTTGGATGTTAGGGATGGAGGAGAAGAGAGGAAAATGAGTGAATGTGGTGTGTGTTCAATGAATGGGGTAGGAGGCTGATTAGGGACTAAAAGAGGCTAAAATTTCGGGTCTTAGGTCATAGAAATCGGGTCATTTAAGTGTGGTTTCTGGTTGGGCTTTTAAAAACACATGTGTAGAATTCTGCACGATTTGCCAGATCATTGCCGGATGCGCATCTGGCAACAATCCAGCAAAGCTGAAAACTGGTGCTTGCTGGAATTTCGCTTGCTGTTTCATTGCCAGATGCACAACTGGCAAAAATCCGGCAAAGGTCATAAAAGTGCGGTTTCTTCACCGTTTCGCTTCCAACTTGATTCTACTTCGATCCCGGCCTTCTTCCACTTCAATCATTGGGTCTTTAGCTCCTAAAAACTTACAATTGCACTAAGATAAACATGTAAAACCTCAAGATATAATTAAACACTTAAAACATGAGAGAATTACACTAAAAACCGATAAAAGAACCAAAATGCAATTGTGATCTCAATGCAACAATTGTCATATCTAGAGGCCCAAAACACCTAATATAGGTTATAAAACATCATAAAACACATCCACACTTAAAACTTTGCACTCCTGAGCAAAGGTAAGACTAAAGAGAAACTAAGCATGCAAAAGACACAGTATATCTACCAAATCCCACAAGGTAACAACAACATGCATGAACCCAAACTAAAGAGTAGACCAAATTAAGACAACTTAAACCAAGTCATTCAAAAGAATTCCTAGTGATCATGTAGCAAGTGTAGACACTCAACTCACCTAGGAAAATATCACTCAAGCCACAATAGCAAAGCAACAACCATAAGCTTGAAAGAACTCTAAATCTCCACTACAAATGCATAAAATGAATGATCAAGAGGACTTTGAGGGTTGTAATGTTGGAAAAAAGCCATAATGGAAGAGAGAAAAATGAAAGCAACACTTAATGAAGGAAAAGTGAAAGAAATGACCTCAAAAGCACAACAACACAAAACACAACAAACTCATCCTTAAGGGATAAAAGAATCACTAAGCTCTTTTCAACTTTTTCTTTTCTTTTCTTTCTCATGAGAATTCACTTTCTTTCCTTTTACTTTCGTGCATTTTATTGGCCTTGATTCATCATATTTTCCTTACTAAACACACAAGGCTTTTATTTTCGCTCTTTTTATACTTCATTTTCTTTCTTTTTCTTTTTTTTTTCTTCCTTGGCAAATCCCGGATCCAAGCCCAAAGGGACAAGAACACAACAACAAAACACGAAAAAGAAAATAAAATAACAAAAAAACACGAAAGAGGTCAAAACTCGCATGAAAGGCACAAAATGGGGAGCAAAGGAAAGTGTTTCGGCTTGTGTATGGATGAAGGGTAGGAATGAATGCCTCTATCATATCAAACATGAAAATGCACATTAAGCTTCAATTCAGAATGCAATCAAGTTCTAGTGTAAACTAAGCTATAGGACTAAAAATGCACTCAAAAGCAAGAATAAAGATCAATTCAGGCTCAAAACTTCCATAGGGAAATAAGGGACTCTCAGACATGATCATAAGAACTCAAATGAATAAAACAGCTCAAGACAGTTTCAAAACAGCCACTCATCAGTCTAAAGCATATAAATGAGTTGTAACCATATGAAACAGGCAAATAGATCACATCAAAAGCATACTAAAAATTCTCCCTGAACTTAACTAAACTCAGGAAAACATAATCAAAAGTAGAGTTCATCAATCAAAATGGCTCATAACATGCAGAAAAGGAGCACAAGATAAACAGAAAGGTCAGAAACAAAGGGAAACAACTTAAGCATACCCAAAAAGATAGACCCAAAAAATTTGTAGCTGGTGCTAAAATCCACCAACGCTATCTCTCCCCCACACTTAAAACATTGCATTGTCCTCAATGCAGAAGACAATGGAAAAATTGAGAACGACAACCAAGCAGCTAGAAAAACAACTCTGAAAGCGGACTACTCAGCAGAGCACCAAACAATTATTCACACTAAAACACTACTTCTAAAAACTACTCATAAAATTCCTCCTCCACACTTCAGATCAGATAATCAGCTCAATAGAGTAAAAAGCTAAGTGGGGAAAGGAAAAGATACAACCTGATCAATCTGGCTGCAAATTCTGCTTGAAGATCTAGAGGGGTAGAAGACGTCTTCTCTGCAGGGAACCCAGAATGTTCCCCTCCCTATGACAAGCAAATTCCTCGGTCCTTACTTCCTTCACACTTGCATCACACACATAAATGAAATCATATAAGCATGGTGATGTATAAAAATAGTGAGAAGGAATAACAAAATCAACACTAAAAAGAGGAGGAGTAAGAAGTGTTGCTCTTTTTAGTTCAAGTTGTTCGAAATGTGCGGGTAGCAGTGGTGCCAGTGATTCTTCTTTTTCTTGCTCAAGTTCCAACACCTTAGTCTCCTCGGAAACTTCAATTGTTTCCAAGGTACTTATATCTTGCTCGGGTGATGGAACTATGCAAACTTTTTCTTTTTCAAGCTCTTCTTCTTCTTGCTTCAACATTGTGCCCTCTTGGTGAATAACAAATGGTTCCTTGGAGCTGAGCAACGAATTCTCATTGACGGGCAGGGAAGAAGAAGGAAGAGTGAGAGGAACAATCTCTTCATCAACTACAATGATCTCCTCCTCGTCCTCACTAACTTCTTCACTTGGAGACTTGTGCACCTCATCTAGTTGCTTGCTCAAATCATAGGCGGGTTGTAACACAAAGTCCTCTAGATGTTGCTTGCCCAATCTCTCAAGTTGAGAGGAGGGGGCTTCTACATACTTCTCTGGAGCATGAGGACTTTCACACAAGCTTTCAAACCCATGAGCCATTCCTTTAATAATCTTTAGCATTTCATCATATTTTGAGTTCATATCCGCCATTCCTTTCATTAAAAGTTGTGAAATTTCATTAAGACTTGTTGGCGGTGATGAGTCCTGGATGGAAGGCGCCATCGTCGGGAGGTTGGGGCTTCCAAATTGATTTGAGGGTACCCATGGATAGCTAGGGGCTCCATGATTATACTCATCCTCGCATTGAAAATTGTGTTGACCATTCCATCGGAAGGTGGTGTTATTAGATGGATTACCCAATTGATGTTGTTGTCCCAATGATCGATGGTGTGAGGGTGGGACTTCTCTATATTGTGTCGAGTAATCATTGCACCTATAAGAAAAAGAATTAAAACACTCATTCCCATGATAAGAATTAGAAGTATAATGAGGGTCATAAGGAAAAAAATGTCTTCTATCCATTAAAGAACAATCAATAAAATTAGAAAACAACCTCCTGAAAATCACCAAACAAGACTTTCAAACAACTCGAATTTTATCTTTTCAAACAACCAAAATAACTAAACTAAGCAATCCTCGAAACAAAACAAGCAAACAAAAATAAACAAAACCAAAACAATCAAGTTAAGAACCAAGAACCGCTCAGAGACTCACGAGTAGTCCCCGGCAACGACGCCACTTTTGATCACGCCTGTCGTAAAGCGCACCAAAAAGACCGGCTAAATATGTAGTAATGATACTCGCCGGGTCGTATTCTCTTAGGGACTCTCGTATGTGGAGTACGAGCGATTCAAGGTTCAAACAAGATTGTATTGGGTTTCAAAACTATAAACAAACTAGGAAATGCCGGTAAAAAGTGTGTTTGTTTAAGAACTAACTGAAAACTACAAAGTAGGGACTAAACTGAATACGAGATAAACTATGAAAGTAGATAAAATATGTAGAGTATTGATAAAAGAGTCAAATGTGATACAATGAAGAACAAGCTCAGAGAACATAATCAATATCATCAACTACATCAGAATTCAAACTAAGTTCAACAACCAAACAAGAATCCCAAATAGAAAAGACGATAAACTAAGAAAAACTCCCTAAACCATAGAATCTGGTGCTCTAGCTGTTGGGAATCCTAGGCGCCTAAGGCAGCGGAAGCAAAAATAAAATTAAAAATAAATAACGCCTAGGTCCTATAATTCCCGAACGGATTCGCTAGTAGAATTTAAAACTTTTGGTTAGTGTTATACCTTAGAGTTTCAAATCGATTGGTTGAACGGGGCGAGTTCCACGGAGTCCACTCCCAGAGTTCTCCCTCTGCCAGTAATCCACACGAACAGTTTCTTTGATCACCGAGGTGCTAGCCTCCAATTCTTTTCTCCAAAAGAATTCTGGGACCAATCTACAGACCTCTGATTCCAAGAACTCTTCTTGAATCAGCAACTGAGGTGGCGCTTAGAAGAATCCCCCCACAAGAACTCCTTCTTGCCTATTCTTCTCTCAAAATCCTAATTTTAGAGCTAAAGTCGAAATTCTCTAACTCTTAGAGAAAGTTGACTTTCTCTATATGTGTGTGCAACAGAGTATTTTCTCTCTCTAACTCTTAGGAGGAAAATCAAACTAGGGTTTTTTTTTTGTGTATCTCACTCACTTGTTTAAGTCGACTTGCCCCCTTTAAATAGGGAGAAATTTTGGTGATTTAAATATTCCTGAAATAAAGATATTCTGATAATATAATTATTTTAGGCCTTGAATTTATAATTATAATATTACTCTACTATTATATTTAAATTCAAAATGCAATCTTGGAGAATCAAATTGAGAGATCAAATCTCCCAATGGGACCCACCAAGATGGCGCCTAACTCCCTCAAATTATCCTTGGAATTTCATTAATCAAAAACTTCCTTATTTTTGATTCACCAAAGATTCTGAGAGATATTCACCAAATCTTTTGAATTCAAATCTCCATCAAATCTTTTGAATTCAAATATTATTTGAATTAATAAAACAATTTTATTTATCCAAATAATACCCCAAAAGAGGCGCCACCGTCCTTCATTACTTAGGAATATAATTTTATAATTCAATAATCTCCTAACTCTTAGGAACATTATCTGAATTATTTTCCTAATATTTAGATTGTCTATAATTAATCTCATTAATTATATAAACAATTATTAATATTTATATTTGTCCCACAAATCTAAATATGTCATCTGTAGATCAATTAAGACAAGACATAATGTCCCAGACATTTCCTCTGTGTCTTAAATCGTGTCACTCGTGTGACCCACGAATTAACCCTAATTCGTGTCCCATTCAAATGGTGTTCAGTTCCTGCTCGTGTGTGACCCAGCAGGCCCCACGTGAAGTTGGCAGTAGGGCATCCCCATGACCTACAAGTTGTGAGCGGAATCTAGCAAGCCATCACAACTACCCAAAACACGTGAGTTATTGTTTGTAACCAAAAACGACTTAACCTCAGTACCTCCGTGTCAGAGATCCGATTGTCCTACGATATCTTGGTCATGGACTAGGCACAAGTATGTCATCCATAATCCAAACCACAACTTTCTCGATTCCCTGAGTAAGTCCCAATTCTTGAGTGGCCACTCCTTTTCCTGGACAGACTCATCGAGGGCGCCAATTAGATATCTCTCATCTAATGAGGGACAAAATCCCATTTTGGCCAATCCACATTCCACAGCAATGCAATCAACCAGGAAAAGGAATGTAACACTTTACAATACTCTACATTCATCTTCCAATAAAGTGTTGTGTTGCATTTATACATGGGAAAGATGAATGTAGAGTATTGGAAGGATGGTGAAATCCAAATTGGGGAAGAAGATGACGACGCTGTGCCTGATGATA
Organism: Chamaecrista fasciculata; assembly: GCA_003254925.1. NCBI lineage: Eukaryota > Viridiplantae > Streptophyta > Magnoliopsida > Fabales > Fabaceae > Chamaecrista > Chamaecrista fasciculata. The sequence goes on from QANZ01049395.1 coordinate 26,417, forward strand.
ATGCTTAGTTGTGATGAAGATTATGATGATGTATAAAAAATTGTGATGGGTAATTTTTGTAAATTTCTGGTGATGTGTAATTTTTTTAAGGTTTAGGATTTAGAGTTTAGAGTTTAGAGTTTAGAGTTTAGGGGTTTAGGGGTTTAGAGTTTTAGGGTTTAGGGTTTAGGGTTTTTAATATTTTTAAAGATTAAATTGGAATGTTTGGAAGAGTTTTGTAACACTTTACAATTTTATTTTGAGGATTTGGGACTAAAATGAATGAAGATGTTCAAAAAAAGGGGGAATTGAGAATAATAGAATAAAAATGGGTCAAGGACCTAATTGTTGAACTAAATTTTTTTTTTAGGGTTTAGGGTTTAGGGTTTGGCATTTTAAGGTTTAGTGTTTGGGGTTTTTAATATTTTTAAGGACTAAATTGGAATGTTTGAAAGAGTTTTGGGACACTTTACAATTTTATTTTGAAAATTTGGGACTTAAATGAATGAAGATGAGAAAAAAGAGGGGGAATTGAGAATAATATAAATAAAGATGGGTCAAGGGCCTAATTGTTCAACTTAGACTTTTTTTTAGAGTTTAGGGTTTGAAGTTTTAGATTTTGGGGTTTTAGGGTTTGGGGTTTTAGAGTTTAGGGTTTTAAATATTTTTAAGGACTAAATTGGAATGTTTGGAAAAGCTTTGGGACACTTTATAATTTTATTTTGAGGATTTGGGACTAAAATGAATGAAAATGATGAAAAAGAGGGGGAATTGAGAATAATGGAATAAAAATAGGTCAGGGACACGTCAGCGCATAACGGGACACATCAGCGTCCGTTATGGCCACGTCAGCTTTTTTGTAACGACAATATGACGGAGGGACCAATTAGTGGAGCGTTTGCAAAATTCGGGGACCGGCTAGTACAATGGGTAAAATTCAGGGACCTATCTGTCGGCGAGTGCATAAATCAGGGACCGGAAAGTTATTTTACTCGAAATTTATTATTTGGTGGCTAAGATCCATATTTCACTAAAGTTTACTGTCGCGGAGGCGATCATGCACCCTTTAGTTATTTAGGTAGGTAACTCCTTACCAATCACATCTCATGTGACTCTTAGATCCTTATGGGACTGTATCTGATGGAGATTGTGCCCTAGGGTCATTCATCTTTTAGATATGTTGGGAACATATCAATTAATTTATGGAGATAAATTAATGGTTATCATATTATTAGCATGTTTACTATGATAACAGTCCATGATTAATTATGAGATAGTTAATCTAAAACAGTCCCTGGTCGCTCATTCGAGTGGGAGCTTGAATTGAACCAAGACCAGCATGACCTCGGTGCATG
>QANZ01049395.1:32109-52608 GCA_003254925.1 Chamaecrista fasciculata
AGCTGATGACTAAACCCATGCAGGACTCTCCGGGTCAGTCCAGCAATTCGTAACCACCTTACGTAATTGCACCATGACTCTCGTCCCAGCATCTAGTGCGTGCATCTCATGCACCGAGGTCATGCTGGTCTTAGTTCATTTTTGTTCCCACAAAAATAATCGACCAGGGACAAGTTTAGATTAATTATCTCATAATTAATCATGGATGTCATCATAGTAAACATGCTAATAATATGACAACACATTAATTTATCTTCCATAAATTAATAATATGTTCATAACATATTTAACAAAAAATGATTGGCCCTAGGGCACAATCTCCAACACTAGCTTCATCATCCGCACTCCAAGCAAGGTTCCTAGCTGCTCATTGGTGGAGGAACGCTGCTCTCCACCTCCAAATCAGCCATGGCAGCAAGAATGGTGAAGATGGAATGAGGGTTTGGATGTTAGGGATGGAGGAGAAGAGAGGAAAATGAGTGAATGTGGTGTGTGTTCAATGAATGGGGTAGGAGGCTGGTTAGGGACTAAAAGAGGCTAAAATTTCAGGTCTTAGGTCATAGAAATCGGGTCATTTAAGTGTGGTTTCGGGTTGGGCTTTTCAAAACACATGTGCAGAATTCTGGATGATTTGCCGGATCATTGCCAGATGCGCATCTGGCAACAATCCGGCAAAGCTGAAAACTGGTGCTTGCTGTTTCATTGCCAGATGCACATCTGGCAAAAATCCGGCAAAGGTCATAAAAGTGCAGTTTCTTCACCGTTTCGCTTCCAACTTGATTCCACTTTGATCCCGGCCTTCTTCCACTTCAATCCTTGGGTCTTTAGCTCCTAAAAACTTACAATTGCACTAAGATAAACATGTAAAACCTCAAGATATAATTAAACACTTAAAACATGAGAGAATTACACTAAAAACCGATAAAAGAACCAAAATGCAATTGTGATCTTAATGCAACAATTATCATATCTAGAGGCCTAAAACACCTAATATAGGTTATAAAACATCATAAAACACATCCAAAGACCTCTAGATAACATGATATAAACCGGCTCGATCATGGGGCGATAGGCTCGGCTGCAGGATCAACAAAAGCAGCAACAAGCTCGGCTGGCATTGGATCAGCCTCCTACTCAGCATCGCTAGCATCCTGCTTGTCCTCCAGTGGTCCCATCCTTGTAGGAGGATCAATAGGAACCCAATAGCAGCCATGCCCATCACTATCCTCTCATAGGCCATGTCAACATCAGGGTCTAACCAATCGTCTGTGGGCTGCGATGCAACGATGGCGCGAGCATAGAGCGTATGCACAAGATGGGGAAAGATGATGTTCCTATATGACTTGGCAGTGGTGGCAGCCTCTCGGAGCTAGCAGATGATGGGGCAAGGGATGTGGACTCAGTAGCGATGGTGGTGGAGATAGATCAAGAGAGCCATCTCTCTAATGCCCGAACTCTTGTGATCAGGTGCACCCACAACTTGGCATTAGCAATGAACTGGCCACGCTTCCAATAGATGGAAAGTATGCCTGAGACGCGCTGCTGGTGAATCCTTTACCCTTCCCTGCAAACCACATCATTGATCATGTCATTAGTGACCTCCATCCGTCCCGTTCTCCATGCTACGAGGCAACAATCCTCGATGATAGTCATGTCTAAAGTCTCTCTAATGGTCTCGGCGTCAACTGTCATGTTAACACCTCTCAATGTGAAGTTGAGGGACTCATAGCTGCTAGCAGCTACATAGAATTCCTGGACTATACTAGCATTAAAGCGTTCCTTTCGTTGGATCAAGGCCCATAAGTGACGGGACTGACACTTCATAAAGAAGGGGTTGTGCCTAGTTGGAATAAAGCTCCCCACTTGAAGGAATACTCTTGCCCAGGCGATGGCTAGGTGATCAACCTGCTGCTCATCCTCGCCGTCCTTTTTGATAAGGTCAGGGTCTCTTCGGGGCGGCATTTGCATTGAACGGTTGAAAAGAAACCAAACATCAATGTAATAAGAGTCTAGGCTCAGAAAACTACCAAGATTTGATCCAAAAGGTGGGGAAACAATGACCAAATTGCACGGGAAAGATTTTCAGAAAAGTGAGACTGAGCCATCACACTGCACCGGTGGCACAATATGATGGTGCTATCTGTTCACACAAATCCACTATTGTTGGCCGAGAAAAGCTTCAAAATTGCCAAGTAAAGCTTCCAATCTCTAACTAAACCTATCCTAACCATCCCAGGAGTGTCCCACGACACGATTGTGAAAATAGAACCCATGAGAGAGATGAATTAAGATGGCCTAAGGCGGTTCTTCGCTGTGATATATTTTTAAGAGATGACCATTGAATGTTTATTTCTGGCCATCTTTGTGTTGGGAAATCACAGAGCGGAGCGCAGCGGAAGCAAAAAATAATAATCAATAAAAACCTTAAAATAACACAGCTTGTGATTTCCTACAGGATCTGCTAATTGAATTTACACCAGTAAAGGAAGAAGTATACCTCAATTCAATCGGTCCGGTTTGAACTATGCGATTCCGAGAAGTCCACTCCGAGTGTCCTTCCTCTGCCGGTGATCCACATGAGCAGTTTGGCAGATGCCCAGGTGCTAGCCTCCTTCACTTCTTCCCAAGTGAATACGGGAACCAAATCTACAGTTCTTGAATGTTCAAGAATAATTCTTGAACACTCAAGAAAGTGGCGCACAACTTCAATAACTCTTCTTGAAGAACCAAAACCAAAAGTCAAGAGATGAACTCCTTCACAATTCTCCCAAGCCTAAACCTTTTAGGGTTTTGGTCGAATTCTCTCTCTCTCTCCTTTTCTCTCACACAAAGTCGTACCAAACCCTAAACCCCTTTAGGTTGAGTAGAAATTTTCTCCCTTTTGAGAATGAACTAGCTTAGGCGACTTTCTTGGTGTGTGTGTGTTTAAATAGAGTTAGTTTCCTAACTCATGAAATTGGGGAATTATAATAAGGAAAATAGGGATTCCCTAAATCTTGAATTATGATATTACACTAATATTATAATTCAAAACTAATAGGCAATTTAAATTTAAATTTCAAGATCAAATCTTGAAAACTAAATCTTGAAAGCTCAATCCCTATTAGTCCAGAGGATTTCGATTCTTAATTAAAATATTACATTAATATCTTAATCTTGAAATTCAAAATGCAAGATCAAATCTTGCCCACTGGATCTTCAACAATGCGCCATCCTCATGGTATTTTTATAGGAATTTAATAATTAAAATAACAACCCTAACTTTAAGGAAGTTATAACCAATTATTAATTTCCCTAACAAATTGAATTAAAATATTACCCTAATATCTTTAATTCAAATTTGAATCTTGAATTCAAATTCCCTAACAATATTGAATTAAAATATTACCCAAATATCTTTAATTCAAACTTGAATCTTGAAATCAAAATCAAATCTTGAATTCAAATTCAAATCTTGATTTAATTAACAAAACATTTTCATTTATTAAAATCAAGACATATGAGGCGCCACCCTCAAGCCTTGTTATCCTAATATTAGTGAATTTAATAAATCAATAATCTCCTAACTTTTAGGAAGCTTATTTAATTTATTATTCCCTAATATTTCAAACAAGAATATAATTGTAAATAGATTAATCTAATTAACTATTTAACAATATATTTAAACTTGTCTAACAAATTTAAATGTCACAGACGTAGATATTTTTTAAGACAAGACTTCATGTCCTAAGACACTCAACTATGTCTTAAATTGTGTCACAAAAGTGACTCACGAATTAACCCTAATTCGTGTCCCATTACGGCATCTTGATCCTGCTCATGTGTGGCCCAGCAGGCCTCACGTGAAGTTGGCAGCAAGCCATCTCCATGACTCACAAGTCGAGAGCGGACTCTAGCAAGCCATCACGACTACCCAAAACACGTGAGTTTATCGCTTTAACGCCAAACGATTTAACCTTAGTACCATCTTGTCTTGATCCCGACTGTCACACGATATTTTGGTCAAGGTTAAGGCACGGGAAAGTCATCCTTAATCCAAACCATAACTTTCTCGATTCCTTGAGTTAGTCCCATTTCCCTGTGTGGCTACACATTCCTTGGACAGACTCATCGAAGGGCCCAGTTAAATATCTCTCATCATTAATGAGGAACAAAATTCCATCTTGGTCAACCACATTCCTCAGCACGGTAAACAACCAAACCCGTACCTAGCCTGTATGGCTTCCCTGCTACGGGCAACGTTGGACTAGGCCAAAGTTCGACATCTACAACGTCGGAATAGTCAAGACCTCAGGTCTAAGGGCATCGTGACAGGTGTACAGGAGATGCTAGCTCATGACTAAAACCCATGCAGGACTCTCCGGGTCGGTCCAGCAACTTGTAACCCCTTACATAATTGCACCATGTCTCTCGTAAAGCATCTAGTGCATGTATCTCCATACACCGAGGTCATGCTGGTCTTGGTTCATTCTCGCTCCCACGAGAACAATCGACCAAGGACAGTTTTAGATTAATTATCACATAATTAATCAAGGATGCTATCATAATAAACATGCTAATAATATGATAACAACATAATTTATCATCTATAAATTAGTCAATATGTTCAAAACATACACATAAAATGATTGGCCCTAGGGCTCAATCTCCACCACTTTGCCCTTAATATCAACACCACCAAATGGGTGGACTCTTATCATCGTATAGAGACCATCCCATTTGGTCTTTAGCTTGCCATCCTTAAACTTGAAGCGAGCCTTAAATTTTAAGACTTTATCGCCTACGTTGAATGTTTTGCTCGAAATGTGCTTGTCGTGAATCCTTCGTGTCTTTTCGTTGTAAATCCAAGAGCTTTCATATGTGTCAAGTCTAAGCTCCTCTAGCTCTTGGAGTTGTAGTTTTCGTTCTTGTCCCAACGCTTTCAAGTCCATGTTATAGGTCTTGATTGCCCAATACTCACGATGCTCGAGTTTCGCAGGAATGTGACAAGCCTTTCGAAAGATTAACCTATAGGGAGACATCCCTATTGGAGTCTTATAGGTTGTTTTGTATGCCCATAATGCGTATTCAAGACGGTTACTCCAATCACTCCTATCGGGTTTGACTATTCGTTCCAAGATCATTTTCACCTCCCTATTTGAGACTTCAGCCTACCCATTGGTTTGTGGGTGGTAGGCGGTAGAAACATTATGAGTCACTCTCATCTTAGCTAAAAGTCCACTAAGAATCCTATTATAGAAATGGGTTCCACCATCACTTACTATAGCTCTCAGGGTCCCAAATCGACAGAAGATGTTAGATTTAAGGAACCTAGCACGGTTTTAGCATCATTTATTTTGGTAGGAATAGCCTCCATCCATTTGGACAGATAATCTACAGCTACGAGGATGTAGGTTAAACCGGCAAATGGCGGAAACGATCCCATGAAGTCTATACCCCAAACATCGAATACTTCACAAAACAACATAGGCTGTTGAGGCATTTCATTCCTCTTGGAGACAGTTCCAAATCTTTGGCATCGATCACATGCCTTACACAAAGTATAACCGTCCCTAAATAAGGTGGGCCAGTAGAATCCGACCTCTAGGACTTTTCGAGCTGTTTTCTTTGCACTAAAATGTCCTCCAGATGCTAAAGCATGGCAGGCTCGATGCACAGCTCTTACTTCATCTTCTCGTATGCATCTTCGTATTACTTGGTCAGACCCTATCCTCCACAAGTGGGGGCCTTCCCAAATGTAATATCGAGCTTCTGTTTTCAACTTAAGCACTTGGGAGTAGTTCAAAAACGAGGGGTCTACTCGTGCATCGAGATAGTTAGCTAGATGACTATACCAAGATTCGAAGGAGATTGTTATAACGCAAAGTAAAGTGTCAGGGAAGGAGTCCATGATCAAGTCGGGGTCATGGAGTCTTTCCACATCAGGAGGCAGACTACTAAGGTGATCAGCTACATGATTTTCTATCCCAACTTGATCCTTGATTTCTAAATGGAATTCCTGTAAGAGGAGAGATCATCGTAGTAGGTGCGGCTTCGAGTGGGGTTTCTTAAAAAGATGTCTAACGACTGCGTGATCAGTGTAGACTGTATCCTTAGTGACCAATAAATATGGTCGGAACTTCTCCAACGTATACACCACTACAAATAATTCCTTTTCAGTTGTGGTGTAGTTTATTTGAGCAGCATTCAAGGTTGATGATGCATAGGCTATAACTTTGGAATCCTTATCGTCACGTTGTCCTAGCATGGCTCTCACAGCATGGTTAGATGCGTCGCATGATATTTCGAATGGAAGATCCCAATTAGGACCAACTAAAATAAGCGGCGCTATTAACCTAGCCTTTAAATCATTGAATACGAACTTACAAAGTTCATCAAAGACGAATTCCTTATCTATTTGAAGGAGAGAGAAGAGAGGGCCAGCTAATTTGCTAAAGTCCTTAATGAATCTTCTATAAAAACCGACATGCCCTAAGAATGAACGAACTTCCTTAACATTCGTAGGGTATGGAAGTGATCAAATCACTTCGATTTTAGCTTTGTCGACCTCGATTTCTTTCTCAGAGACAAGATATCCCAAGATTATTCCTCTATCCACCATGAAATGACATTTTTCATAGTTTAGGATGAGGTTTTTTTCCACGCACCTCTTGAGCACTCTCTCTAAGTGTCCAAAGCATGTTTCAAATGAATTCCCATAGACTCTGAAATCATCCATGAATACTTCCATGCAATTCTCTAAGAAATCACTAAAGATTGCCATCATTCATCTTTAGAAAGTGTTTGGGGCGTTACAAAGTCCAAAGGGCATTCGCTTGTATGCGAAAGTTCCAAATGGGCAGGTGAACATGGTTTTCTCTTGATCCTCAAGTGCTATGGGGACTTGGAAGTAGCCTGAGATTAATCTATCTAAGAAGGAATAATGAGACTTGCCCGCGAGTCTCTCAAGCATTTGATTTATGAAGGGCAAAGGGAAATGGTCTTTGTGTGTTGCTTCGTTGAGTTTCCTATAGTCTGTACAAACACGCCACGAGTTTCGTACACTAGTGGGGATCAATTCATCTTTGTCATTCTTTACTACTGTGATCCCACTTTTCTTAGGTACCACTTGCACAGGACTAACTCATGCACTATTCGAAATTGGATAGATGATGTCAGCACTGAGAAGTTTTATAACTTCCTTTTTTACTACCTTTAGGATTTGTGGATTCAACCTTCGTTGAGGTTGTCTTTTAGGTTTGGTACTATCGTCCAAGAGGATTCTATGAGTGCAAACATCAGGGCTAGTTCTTGGAATGTCAGCTAAAGACCATCCTAAAGCCTTCTTATTTTCTCTTAAAACCTTGATCAGCTTGGCTTCTTCTTCCTTAGAAAAACTATTAGATATTATTACTGGAAGCTTCTCATCTTCTCCAAGGAAGGCATATTTGAGGTTGCTAAGGAAACTCTTAAGTTCTAGGTTGGGAGGTTGAATGATAGATGGGATTAATTTCTTAATTCCAAGCGAACAAACTTCACTCATCCTTTCCTTACTAGATTCAAGGGTTGTTTTGTCCAATTGTCCATCGAGATTCTAGAGCTTAGAAAACTGCTCCAATTTTATCGACTCATCTTCCTTGGTACTATTTACAGGAAGATCATCTCCTAGGTACTTATAGGAGTGAGGCAGGATTTTAGGTTTACTTGCTTCTTGGAGCAAGTCTAGAGAGCTTTCTGGATTAAAAGAACCCAAAAAGTTAACTTCTCTTATGTCAGGATGATCGGGCAGTTGTTCCTTAGGACATCTTATGAAATGAGAACTTTCGCCACAAGTGCAGACATCGGGTGAGTGAAGATTGGAAGATAGGGTGATGAGGCATCCTCCTCAGAGATTGTCATGTCACAAAGATAGTCTTGCTCGAAGAGCAAGTCATCGTAGACAATGTCTTGCGAATTCAAGTCCGAGAAAGAATTATCTTTTAGAGGGTGTTGTAGTGCTTAGTAAACTTGGACAGTGACTTTTTATTCCCCTACTTCCACTGAGATGTACCCTTCCTTCATTTTTACTATGAATTTGGAGGTCATAAAAAAGGATCTCTAATCGAGCACTCGTCGTAAATGCTCGCTAAATTAATACTGAAGCTATGACCAAATATTATATTTAGATATAATATAGTGCACAACCCAAAGTCGATCTCTCGCGGAACTCTTTGCAAGAGTTAAACGAGAATTGTGTGCGAAATTGAATTGTGATTGAGATGAAGTAGTTAAGTTGAATAATAATAAAAAAACATATAGGAAGGATGTAACTTTTGATAGGCTTTCCTTGTTCAATAAGAATATGGAGATATGGTGAATTGCTTATGACAATGAAAGCTGATTGCCTAAATCATAAACGATAACCTCGAAGAGAACCTTAACAATGGTGACAAATGAGGGTTAGAATCTATCACTCAAAACTATGGGATGATAAGCACAAATATGTTTTATTAAACCAATAATTCGTAAAGTACAATTCTTAAGACTAATTGTCTAAATGTATTAACAATAAATCATAAAACCTATGAACTAATAAAAATACAGAAATCATAACCAAACCAACCACTCCCTTATGAAGATCGATGAACTCTAGCGAAATCGTCAAATTCCTCCTCGCGGTATTGAAAGATTAGTTACTTGCCATTTTAGCAGAGTAACGACCTATTTTTGAGATCTAAAAAGTGTCACTGAACTCTGGAATCAACAAGCTATTTATAGACAAAGTTTTGGACTGCACCGTCATTTGCGCCTCTGGCGTAGTGTGAGGGTGCAAGGAGATTTTCCTCGATTTTCTCTAACAGCTTCGATATCTAAGATTTGGACGTTATCAGATATTTACTTAGGCAGCAAGTCACGTGCTCTGTGGCAATTTCCCACGGCTCGAATTCTGCCGCAAAATAACGCAATCCCAATCTGCCTTCTAGAAGCTCTGGGATGCACCGGTGACGTAGCATCTCCGCCGTCACTTGCGCCGCCGGCTCAATGTGACGGCGCAAGTTTGTTGAACATGGCTTTAACTCAGTTGACTGCTCCATCCTTCGGTTATGCTCTAATGGTTGTCTTTCCCTGTGATGAGGGCCTGAAACCACTAAGAATACCATTTAGTAGCACTTGTCTCATAAATATGATAAAATACCACAAAATAGCACATTTAAACGTTAATTCAATACATCACCTTGGTACAAATCTTAACATACTAAAAGGTCATTTTCGCAATAATTAATAATTAAAAGATAGTAAACGAAGACCAAATAACGTAGCAAGATTTGGTCTAATGAAATCCCCCACACTTAAACTTTGCACTCTTGAGAAAATCTACGAAGTAGAAGAAAAGAAAATATGCAAAAGATTCTAGCAAATAGTTCTAAGTTCATGAGTCAAGATTAATACATAGTCAAATCCTAGAGCGAAAGAATTCACTAAATAATCATCATCGTAAAGTGATGCAATTCAATTCCTACATGATTAATTCCATAAGTGTTTCACACTACCTCACTAATTGGGATAATTTCACTCAAGTCACTTTAGACTAAACTTCCTACCATAAGCTTGTAAAAGTTCTCTAGGTTTCCACTATGAAAGAAATAATAATATTTTAATCAAGATGTCTTTAAAGGGTTGTAACATGATAATAAAGGCTAATATATATATATATATATATAAGAAAGAATATATAGGAAGAAAAGAAAGAAACTTCGGTGTTTGACTTACAAAATTTTCAATTTAGCATACTTGGAAACCAACACCCTCATGAAATCACCATCCTCCTTTTCTAAGGGTTATTGCCAATCTTTACTTGAAGCGCGCACGCGCGCACACACACACATATATATATTTCCTAATAGTCAATAAGCCCATGACTCTCTTTTTGATAGCTATCTTTCCTCTTGCTTTTCTTTTCCTTTTTGCAAGATACTTTTTTTTTCATATATACATTTTTCTGAATACAACTGGAAACCCCAATCCTAAGAGGGATGAAAATAAAAAATGAGGACTATGACAAAAACTTCAACTTAAAGAAATTCTTATTGTCATATTTAAAACACCTAGTGAAAAGGCTCAAAGGAGCTAACTATGGATAATTTGTGTTTACGGCTTGTGTTTGGGATATAAGGGTGAATGAATAAAATTGCCTCTATCATATTAAAAATTATTAAATCTTATGAAGTTTCAAACAAGAATTTAGACAAGTTCTAGAGAAAATAAAGCTAAAGGACTAAAATGTCTCTCTTAAGAAAGAAAATGTTAAGGCTCAAATCTTCCAACTAGGCTAGGTCTCTCAAATTGGTCTATAAAAATTAAAAAGAACTACTAAATTTAGAAAAATACTTAGATTATTCTAAAACCATAGAAAATAACGAAGACTAAACTATCATCATAAAAATAAAGTTATTCACTAAAGTCTTTAAATCATATAAAAAATTCAACTAAAACACAGTTTACTCAAGAAACAAATTAAAAGTGTAAAGCATTTAAATCAATTACCAAGAAAATAGGTGTGCAAAGTTTTAAAAATAAAAATAATATATATAATTTTTCCAAATTTTTTGGATACACCAAAAAGTAACCATCTCTAGCTTACTCCTCTCCCACACACTTGAAATTAACATGGTCCTCAATGTTAAAGAAAATAGAGCATCAAATGGACAAGAAAAAAAATAAGCTAAGAGTGGAATTCACTCTCTCTTCCACACTTGAAAATAAGCATTGCCCTCAATGCATAAAGGAAATATTTAAAATAAAATAGGAAAAGAAAGAGAAATCAAGAACAAAACTTTGAAAACAATTAATATGGGTCAGAACATATTCATTATTAGTTTGGTTGGCAAACATTATTCATAAAATTAAAAGAACAAGAATTTATGACCAATCTAAAAAGTAAAAACAAAACGAAAACAATAAAAAACTAAATTGAGAATAAAATCCGAAAAATAAAAGAAACTAAATCCTAAGATTCCTATGATAAATAGGGTTGGCGAGGCCACCCTCTTCCTTCCCCACACTTACACGGGAAGAAGGCATGGCAGAGATCTTTCAAGGAGAACTGAAAGTCTATTGTCGGATCTTCATTAGGCGTCCGCTTGGCCTAGGTGTGGTGATCATCTTATGATCACTCAAGCTTTCATTGCCATCCCAAGAAATGGCATTAGAGGTGGGTTTTCTTATCCTAACCTTCTTTATGAATTTCTTAAGTTTAACTCGAGGTCGATCTTTCCCTTTTCCCAACCTCTTACATGTTTTATGCATTCTTGTAGCCTTTTTAGCAGGTAGTTTTGATCTAAATATTTATTATAATTTTCTACCCTAAAAGGCATACCTGGAATGTCAATTGAGGGCTTGTCCTCGTTGTTGGGCTGATCCTTGATCTCTTACATAATGTCATCCTTCGTTGGTCCAGGATCAAGCAGTGCGTCAATGCCTATGAAGTCAATGTGAATGACTTCTTCAACACTATCACTTATGGCATCAAGGTTAGAGAGGCATTTTTCGATGGATAGGCACTTAGCACATGTGCCTTCTTCTTTGCAAGAACACAGGGATAAATGAGTGGGCTTGTACTCATTCGTGATTGGGCAATCAAGGATCTTTATGCCTATCTCGTCCCCTCCTAGAGCCATCTCTATAGGACTGATAGTGCTTATACTACAGCAGTTTGTTGTAGTACTCTTACTGTTAGGCTTAGAGTTTTTCTTAAAAGTTCTCTGCTCAAGCTTGTATTTCTTCTTTAGGTATTTCCAATCAATCTTAGAAATACGCTTGACGGACTTTCAGTCTAGCATAGGATCTTTCTTGACCGGACTAAGCACATAATTTCGCTTAGTAGAGTTTTGTTCCTTGAAAAATGAACTAAGATCCATTTCTTCGAGGTCGATTTCGTATATGCTTGGGGCAGGTTCCTTACCTACCATAAGTTTGTAATAATTCTCTAAGTCTCCACTATATATAAGTGTTTAAATAATCTAAAATCAAGAGGTCTTTAAAGGGTTGTAATGAATGGAAAGGCCATATAAAATGAAAGTGATAAAAGAAAGAAAATTTGGTGTTAGACTTACAATATTTCAAATTAGTATACTTGAAAACCAATATCCTCATGAAATCCTCATCCTCCTTTTCTAAGGGTTATTGCCAATCTTTACTTGAAGCACATTTAAATTTGGTGTTAGACTTACTCTCTTCTTTTGTTTGGCCAAACTTTTTCTCTTGCTTTTCTTTTCTTTTTGCAAGATAGTTTATCTTTTTCTCTCTTTTTTTTTCATATATATATATACATATATATATATTTATATATTTCGAATACAATTGGCAAAGCACAATCTTAAGAGGGATAAAAACAAAAAACAAGGACTTATGGCAAAAACTTTTACTAAAAGAAATGTTTATAGTCATATTTAAAACACCTAATGAAAATGGCTCAAAGGGGCTAACTAGGGATAATATATATTTATGGCTTGTGTTCCAATCTTCCCCTTTAGTTTCATCCTCCTCTCCACATTGCTTGCCTGTATTATCACAAGAAAGGAAAAGAGGGTAACAGAATTAAAAATATCGATTAAAAACATGTTACCTAGATCCTCAATACTTTCCCTTGACCAATTCTTCCTTCTCTCCTAGGTTTTTCTCTTTTTACTCGAACACCACACCCTTTCATCGCTCACAACTTCATTGTAAGCATGAAATAATTCCTTATAATCGTCGTACAAAATGAATTCTTAATGACTATGCTTGTGATCGAGGTAAGCCATTAGAGTGAAAAAATTGACACAATCTTCACCAAGTTGGGATGGTTGCGCATCAACCCCTTCTTGAGTAGTATGGTCGTCATCGTTACATTGTTGACCTACAACATCACTAGAAAAAGAAGAACGGGTAATAGAGAAAATATTATCAATTGAATTAGTGTTACTCGTATCGTTGCTACCTTCCTCGCGTGATGGCTTGCCATTCTCGACTTGTTGATCATCTCGTTGATGGATATTGGTGTTTTGATTTTGGTTACCTTCAAAACACTTGGTTGACCTTTCTAGATTTAAAGTGTCTAGCGAGTCGAGACACCTTTTGACATCTTGAATATACTTTTGAGTTGATCGGTTATCCTCGTATCGATTTATATAACCATTGGACCTATGAGAATGATTTCTAGAAGAATCATGATTAGATGATTCATAAAAAGAGTCATAATTATAATTATTGGAGTCATAATAATCATGTGAATAATTATAAGAATCACAAGAATTATAATCACAATAAGAAGAATTATTTCGTTAATATCTAATGGGAGAGAAATTCCGTCTAGGCATTTAAACGAAATATTCCTCCACCACCTAAAAGAAAAGAATTAAAAATAAACTATTTCAGAAAATACTAATTATAAAAATTATTATTTCATAAAATATTTTTTAAAAAAATTTCTAAAGTTTTTAAAATTTTTATTTATTTTTATTATTATTGTTGTTTTTATTTTCGAAAATATTTACTTATATATTATATTTTGTTTGTAAAACAAAAATTCAAATAAAATATTTATCATTATTGTTATCATAAATATTTATTTTTATTTAATTTTTTATTTTTTAAAATTATTTATTTTATTTAAGAATTCTATAAAGTAATTCTCAGGAAAATTTGGTGAGGACACAAATGGTCCCACTTAAAAATCAACTTCTTTAGACAGAATTACCTTCACAGAATTTCTTTTATATATATATATATATTTTTTTTTTTANCAAAATTTAAATTAACAAGAATCATCAAGAATCAAGGTGTAAAATTAATTTTCGAAAATATTTTTTTTAATTTAATTAATAAAAACAAAAAAAAAACCGGATGTAAATGCAATTCATAGTTATCAAGTGATCGCAAGAGCCATACATTGTGGAATTTCTCTAGCTCAAAAGAACTTGCCAACATCAATAAAAGAGATCGAAATAAGCATTATCATCTTGGGTATCAAGCAAGGCACATCATTAAGTTTTCTCAAATGATAGAGAGAAGAACACTGAAGTTCAAGAAACTTAAAGCATTTGGCTTGTCAACGGAGGAAGTTTAACGATGATTGAGCGAGATGAAAGGGTTTGTCAATTTTACAGTTGCATGCATTTTAATGTGCTTGGGGGCTTTGAGAAAGTCCCAATTGATACAGATTCCATTACGCATTTAAAAGAGGTTTGAGTATATATGTATATATATCTATATATATAATGTTTTCACTATATTCTAAAGATGATTCAATCTCTTTGTGAGCTACAATTAAAACTAAGTGGTAGCTCTCATTTTGGAATTAAAAGATGGAGATCAAGTAATAATGAACAAAAGAAAACGAGGAGAGAACAAGACAATTAGTAATATGAATGATCAAAGCCTAAACTGCACAACCTTTGAATTTAACTTATTGTAGTTATCAAGTGCCAAGAGCCATACATTGGAGAATTTCCCTAGCTCAAAAGAAGTTGTCAACATCAATGAAAGATCCTAAACAAGCATCTTCATCTTGGGTATTGAGCAAGATATATCATTGAGTTTGCTCAAACGATAGAGAGAACACTAGAGCTCAGAAAACTTGAAGCATTTGAATTGTCATATGATGAAGTTCATCAAAACTTGAGCGAGATGAGGGTGTTTAGCAGTTCTACAATTGAATGCATTTTAATGTGGTTGTGGTGCTAGGAGAAAGTTCCAATTGATACAGAAATCATTAGGAATTTAAAAAGGTTTGAGTATATGTGTGTGTGTAAATATATAACTTTTTCACTATATACTAAAGATGACTCAAACTTTGTGTGAGCTACAATCATAACTAATTGGTAGCTCTCGTGTATTGGAACTAAATGATCAAGAGAAATAAAAATAAATAAAAGTATACTAAGAAAGAACACGACAACTAGTAATATAAATGGTGAAAGCCTGAACTGCACAACCTTTGAATTTAACTCATCATAGTTATCAAGTGACAAGAGGAAAACAATGGGGAAATTCCCTAGCTCAAAAGAAGTTGTCAACATCAATGAAAGAGATCTAAACAAGTATTGTTATCTTGTGTATCGAGCAAGATACATCATTGATTTTGCTCAAACGATAGATATAACACTCAAGCTCAAAAATTGAGCGAGCTGAAGGTATTTGGCAATTTTATGATTGCATGCATTTTAATGTGCTTGGGTTTCTATGAGAAAGTCTCAAATTAAATTGAAACCATTAGGAATTTAAAAGAGGCTCTAGTATATATATGTATATGTATATGTATATATATATAATATAACTTTTTCACTATTTGGGAAACCATCCTATTCCATGTCATTTCATTTGGTGACAATTAGGTCCATAATTGTGACAATCAGCATCAGTTAGATGGAATATGTAATATGTAACATCCCATTGGTAAAAGGGACTAAATTGCAAAATTTAGAAGTTGTTACAAAACAAGTGAGTATAATTTGTGAGTGCAAACATGATAAAGGGGTTAAAATGAATTAAATAAGAGTATTGTGGAAAGAATGTCAGTTTTAAAGAGTGTTTAATTATTAATTGTAAAGTTTGGAGGAAAAGATAAGTTTTAGAGGGTTTAAAGTAATTATTTAAAAGTATAAGAGATTTATAAATAAAGAACTAGAAGTAAAGGGGGAAAGATTTGTAATTTTGGCTTTATTAATAAAAGTAAAATAAAAATTAGAGAAGGAGAGAGAGAGAGAATCGAATAGGTAGGGAAAAGGGGGGAAATAAAGTTAAGAGAGAAAGAGAGGAGGTCGAGAGAAAAGAAAAATAAGTATTAAAGAAAAGAAGAAAGAGGAAGAAGAAGGAGAAGAGGAAGAAATTGGAGCTCACAACTCAATTTATTCACCACTTTCACTCTAGGTAGGGTTTTCTTCCTCTTTCTCCTCATCTCAAACTCTCATTTCTCTCAATGGGTGACTTGGGGTTTTTCTTGATTTTGGGGCTGATAGTTAATTGAGTTTGTTAATGGTATGATATGTGAGTATTCGCATGAAATTATTGTTGAATATGTGATTTTGTCAAGAGTTCTTGTTTGTGGTTTAGGATTCTTAGAAGCTCTTTGAGAAAGGAATGATGCATGTATGGAAATGTATGTTTGGGGGAAGAGTTTTGGTTGATTTATTGATGTATTAATTGCTTAAAAGCAAAGTGGAATGCTACTGTCCTCTTTCTGTAAATTTTGGAAAATTGCAGTTTGGTCCCTGATTCTTGTTTTGTCACTTTGGATTAGTTTCGAAATGTTACATATAAAGATTCATGTATGGAAATGTGACGTTAAACATGAGTAAGGGTTTGGGTATGTTTTACCAAATGAAATATGTTAATAATCTCGTTTATGCAAGTTATGACATGTTAAGGATTAAATAATGGTATGTTTTGTGAAAGTTAATGAGTTGTTATGTTTTGCTGTATTCTTTCATTCCTTTGAATGATTTGAGATTTTTATGCAAGTGAGCATACATGTGTAAAGGAGGATAATAGTGTTTTAAAGATTTGATTATAAGTTAAGCAACCAATATGAGCAGTTTGGTAAACTAAATGGAATGTATAACATCGTTGAGTGAATTGATAATGATGGAGTTAGTAATCAATGTGCAGAGACATGGCATGTGTTGCCCAAGTAAGTATTGTGAATGATAAAGAGTTTAAGATGTTTGAAGTATCAATGAATATGTGAATTGTTGATACTTGGATGAGTATATGATTAATGTTTTGATATTGAATTACTATGAGATTGATGCTTGACACCATTCACTGAGGGGTGAGTCCCTCCCCGTTTATTCGTGATGATTATTCGGGTAATGGCTATGGTGGATTCCATAATTGGCTTAAGTGTGGATTCCTTAGGTGACAGACTGATTGGTATGTGCGCACACTTGGAGATGTCTCGGAAGCCTAGGTCGAGATGACCATTGTTTTTTGTTCATGGCAATTGTGTTGGCTTACCTATTATGGGGTATTTGGTTGACACGATTTGTCACCACCAGCGTTACGGTATTATGAATTAATATGTTATGATATTGTTGTGCTGGTATTCTTGTATAGTGGTATTGGGCCCTATATTGATGTGATTGTTGACACGTGACTCTCCGCCAGCTTACCAGTTATTCAGATATTGTTATTATGAGTTGTTCATAATGGTTATCAATTGATAGTTGATTATTGAATGTTTATCTACTAGTTGCCCTGCTTATTTTATGTCTGTTATATATTAGAATTGCATGTCTGGACCTTTGTTTGAAGTTTGTGTTTGAGTGGAGACCATGGTATAAGTAAAGAGACTTAAACCCTACTGAGAATTCTCAAATTCTCACCCTACAACACTTCAGTTGTGTTAGTGCATGGTTTAAACTGTGAAAAGTTCGTGTTGGGAGCTCAATAATAGGGTAAAGGTAGATTAGTGTTTATTTTGTTCTTTGTTTGCTGAACTGGGCCCTATGTGACTGTTTAGAGGTGGAGTCTGATGTACTTTCTCATACTTTTTTTTCTTCTGAGTTTTAAAAGGCGTGTAACACTTTTTTCCTTCCAAATTTGTGTTCCCTCTCCTATAAAAGTCTAGGACGTTACCAATATATATGTGGTAATGTCAAAACTTGACTATGGTGGGTATTGAATATCAATTATAGTAATTTAATCACAATAATGGTGGTTTCAACTCAATTGTAGAGAAATGCTACATTGAAAAAATTACTTAAATGATAATTTTGTTTGCATAAATTCCTCGTATATTTCAGACATTCATAAATGCACATCAATGCTCCTTCCCAATATAGGCCACAAATGACACTAATACTTATTGCAACGTGTCTAAATTAAGCAATAATAAAAAAATTTCATAAGTCATGTTATACACCATGGTTAGAACCCCACAAATGCACATAAATGCACTTGCCTCATATAGCCATTTTCCATGATGAAATTTATGATAGTATCACGTGGCAATTGAGAGAAATGGTGCAGAAATAAGAGGTGACAACATTTGGTGGATGTACTCAACTTTTGCATATTGTAACAGATATGGGAGAGGATCTTTATGGTCATCCTCCATTTTGTGCTTAATAAAATTTGGGTAAATTATACTTTGGTATCCTAAGGTATGGACCGAATCCATTTTGATACCTTACTCTTTTAAAAGTGACATTTTAGTAGCATATTCTATTCATCGTTAGCACTTTGATATCCAAAACTCTTTTTTCGTTACTTTTTTACCAAAGAAAGCACGTGCAGATTATGTGCATGGTAAAAAACACGAAATCCACCCTCTTGTACTTAGATTTTATGATTTATCCAAAAAACAACACGAAACCTTTTGCCTTCAAGTACACACTGAATCATGTTTTTTGGAGGTTGAATCGTGGAATCTAAGTTTAAAATGGTGGATTCATGTTTTTGATCATGCACATGACCTGCACGTTTCTTTTTCCATCAAGAGGTAATAGAAAAATTTTTTTGAGTACCAAAGTGGTAATGACAAATAGAATAAGGTACTAAAATGTCACTTTTAAAAGAATAGAGTACCAAAGTAGAATCGTGCCATGCCTCAGTGTATCAAAGTGTAATTTAGTCAAAAAAATTTGTGTTCAAATTTAATTAACAAACCATTCTATTAAATAATTGCTAATTTTTTAATAACACTTTAAAAAAGAAAAGAAGGGACGTGCTTCACCATTCATGAGGAACAAGCATAAGTGGCGTGGGTCCACGCGTTCATCCTACTGAGATGGTTGTATGCGTAAGGTTTAGTGCATGGTTAATTAAGTTTTGTACTAAGTTTATATATATATATATATATATATGCATCAATAAACATAAAAGAAAACTGGTAGCAAATAAAGAAGACACATAATTTGCCCATAATTAAAGAGTGTAAAAACAACCCTTTCATTACTAGGGGGCTTATATATTAATAACTTTAAACTTTAACTAACAATTGCATGCATTTTAATGTGGTTGGAGTTCTATGAAAAAGTTCCCATTGATGTAGAAACCATTAGGCATTTAAAAGATGTTTGAATGTATATGTATATTTATATAACTGTTTTCACTATATAATTTACTATATACAAGTAGAATCATCTATTTGAGCATTTTTAGATGAGTATCTAGTTAATACATTTTAAATAAATATCTTAGCTTAACGTTTTACTACTTAGTTACCAAAGGGTTGTGTTGAGATAAAAAGTCATGAAAAGTAGTATATTTGTTATATATATACATGCATGATGTTCTGTCTTTTAGGTTCATGGGAGGACTGGATGCATAAGAAAAAGACTTAATAAAGATGTTGATGAAACTTAAAGGAAATATGCACCTTTCCATTACATTGCTTGGTGGTATTTAGTTATTTAATAGATCCTCTTTTGTTGATTGCTAAACTGTAGTCCTTTTTTGTTGATTTCCTTATTTACATGAATTGAGGGTCTTTCTATTTTGTCGTCTTCTTCTTTTCTTTTTAAATTCACAGGTTTGACCTTCTTAGTTATTTTTAAAAGAGGTATGGGAAGTTGAGCATGTTGGGAATTCAAGGCAGCGGAAGCGAAATAATTAAAACTAAACGCCTAGGTCCTAGAATTCCCGAACAGATCCGCTAGCTGAATTTAAAACTTTTGATTAGTGGTATACCTCACGAGTTTCAATCGGTTTAGTTGAACGGGGCGTTTCCTAGAAGTCCACGTGACGCGTCCTTCCTCCGCCGGTAATCCACACGAACAGTTTCGTAGATGCCTAGGTACTAGCCTCCTTCACTTCTCCAAGTGAATCCGGAACCTTTATCTACGGTGTTCTTTAATTCAAGAACTCTTCTTGAATTGTCAAGAACTGTATGGCGCCTTGATCAAGAATCTTATTCTTGATCCCACACAACCTTGTCACACAAAACTAAACCCTTTAGTGTTGTGCGCCACTTTCTCTCTCTAGGAAAGCAAGGCTGCGATTTTTCTCTCTCTCCTCACCAAAGGCAAAATCGAATTTTCCCTTGTGAAGAACTTAGGCTAAGTCGACTTTTCTAATGTGCATGAGGCTCTCACCCTTTTGTGATTTCACTCTCAAGAATCCAATTCTCAAGTTGTGAACTCTCTCTAACCTAGAGCAAAAATCAAATTTTCTCTCTTGGTTAACTATCTAAAAGTCGACTTATGACTTCCTATTTATAGGGTTTGGGGACTTTGATAATTATAATTTAGGAAACCCTAAAATCATATAATTATCAAATCATAAGATTATGATATCTTTATATCAAAATTATATGACTTGAATTCCAATTTAAAATATTACCATAATATTAAAATTGGATTTAAAATGCAATCTTGGAGAATCAATTTGGAAGATCAAATCTTCCAAGATTACCCCAAGCCATGCGCCATCTCCCCTTAACAATTTTGTTGGAATTTAATAAATCAAAATAACTAACTAACTCTTAGGAAGTTATAACTAATTTGTTATTTTCCAACAATATTGATTTAAAGAATTACCATAATATCTTTAAGTCAATCT